>CM042860.1:7516223-7556223 GCA_023658055.1 Thaleichthys pacificus
AAGAGAACTGGCCTGAGGCAGTTTGGAAGTTTTCAAGTTGTTGGAAGTTGGAGTTATTTTCACTCTGGTTTCATCCAGACATTGCTTTGTCTGTGAATCTGTTATTTTGTCTCCTTCAATGTAATCAGATGACTATGTGACTGCGTGTATGAGACTTGTGTCTGTTCAGTGTGTGTGTGTGTATGCCAGCCGCTGACAAATTGACTTTTAGCACATGATTACCCAGTGACTCAGGCATCCCTCAGAGAGATGGAGAGAGAGAGAAAGTAGAAGGGAAAGAGAGGGAGAAGAAGGAGGTGAAAATCCACCTCCAGGAACCTAATGAGCCGCACCCCGCTGAGTGGTGAAAGGCTTTTAATCACTTCCGGTAAATTTGACACACCACACGCACGCACACACACAAGCACACACAAACTCGCACACACAAACAACACTCGCCGTTCCCAACAACAGTCCCACACTCATCCACCAACGCATGACAGACAGCCATACACACACACACACACACACACAGCTGGCCCCCGTGCAAGGGAAAGTCGTCCGCAACGCCCTCCCTTTCTCCTCAGAGCTGTGAGAGCCAGTCAAAGTTCTGGGCGACGTTCGCCAGCTCCAGCAGCAGGAGAGTTCATGCTGTGTTAGCTAATCAGCCGATTACTCAGCTGTCTAATAAACTACAAAAAAAGGAACATGTGTTCATGTCTGATACTGGCAGAGCGAAGGCGCCGTACTGTAGCTGTTAAGTTGCTTGTTCGATTAACACGAAAGCTCTGTAACAGACAATGGTGCATGTCGGTGTTTAGGTCCTCACCAGTGTAATTCGTCTCTGGTTCCACTGTGCTGTGCTCTGGACAGATTAGACGAGGGCATGTTTCAATGGTGAATGAGGACTCTTGTCTAATGACACTCAACAAACTGCTAAGCAGTGTCTGGACAAAAAACCCAGATCGCAGCAATCCCACGCTTCACATCTCTCGTTCTAAGTAAAATACTTAAAGGTGAAATAGGTTCAAAAAGTTCAGTGAAAAAAAAGAAACTAATTGTTCTCTGTAAACTTGCTGTGTCGGCTAATGACGGCCTCAGAGAGTTGTTTAGCATTAGAATTGTTTAGCAACACAGACAGCTCATTGCCAGTGGAATCTTTTTTTTTAATAGCCCCGCTATTTTCCAGCCAATTGTGTTCCAGCAATCTTGTTCCAGGGGTTTTCAGTAAGGCGGGCTTTCCTCCTTAGATTCTGTTGTGAGCTGTCAATCAAACTCGAGCTGGAGGAAGCACAGAATTTCAGACAAGAATTGCTGGCGCTGTTTCTCATTTCTTTTTTAAGACATTTCTAAAATGACCTAGTGCAGCTTTCATAATAGCTGTAAACAGAGTAGATACTGACTTTTGACATGGTGTCCCCAGATCCTGGTCCACGTGGGCTTCCTGACGGAGGAATCCGGGGACGTGTTCAGCCCCAAGGTTCTGAAGGGAGGCCCGCTGGGGGAGATGGTGCAGTGGGCCGACATCCTCACCACCCTGCATGTGCTGGGACACAACCTGAAGATCTCCATGTCCGTCAAGGAGCTCCAGGGGTGAGTAAAGCTAATGCTAACGCTGTGCGAATCGCACGCGACATCCTTCGTCAGAAAAGAAGAGTCCTTTTCTTAATCTCTCACACACACACGGACAGGGTCACGCGTGCCGGCTGCCCACTGAAGACATTTGCGTCTGTCGTGTGAGCTCAGGGCGAACATGCAAACGCCACACAGAAAGATCCGGTAGATAGCCCACCTGGGAACTGAGAGGCCCAAAGCGGGAATCAAACCCAGGACCTTGGCAGTGTGCCATCGTGCCACAAAACAAAACAAAAAGGAGAGTCAGGTGGCTGAGCGGTTAGGGAATCGGCCTAGTAATCAGAAGGTTGCCGGACCGATTCCTGGCCGATTCCCGGCCGTGCCAAATGACGTTGTGTCCTTGGGCAAGACACTTCACCCTACTTGCTTCGGGGGGAATGTCCCTGTACTTACTGTAAGTCGCTCTGGATAAGAGCGTCTGCTAAATGACTAAATGTAAATGTAAAAAACCTGTGCCGTGCTAGCGCTAACCCTGACAGAAGGGCCTCAACAGGGCCGTGCTACGTGTTGATTGTGTAGCAAGGGTGATTTAGAAGGAGACATTTATCCTGTGCGTTGTGCTTCCGTTTTTTTACTTGGTATAAACACTTCGGCCATTACACATCAGATCTCTTGTAACAAAAGCACTTACGGATCAATAAACTGTGTTTTAGTGGGCTTGTTCCCTGCCTTGTATTGGTTAGCTGTTTACGTAGTTCGACTTTACCTTACAGGGACTCATTGGTTAAAACTGGATGTAATGGTGGAAGGTTAGCGTCCATTGTGACAGACCGGGTGTACTGTGTCTTATACATATTGACACAGATTATATTGATCCTCTTCTCAGGCCACTAAATCCTTTAAGCAGTGTGTAATAGAAATCTCCATGTATAGACTGTATTCTCACTGAGCCCCACACATCACCGCCTAATGCCTGCGCTCCTATTTAGTTATTTAGGGGGCCGTATCGATTGGGCTCGGACCGCCCACGGGCCACGCCCGTTTCCTGTCATCGCTCCAATGCCGTGTCTCTTTCCTCATCCCCCCCCCCGCGTCAGCCAGCCTCGTGTTTCTGCTGACGGATACAGAGCCGACCCAGACGAGTGTAAATCTGTCCCCCTCAGTTAAACCCCCCCTCGCCCCCGCCCCAGAGCCTGTGGCTAGCGTCCCACTTCCAAACGGCAGGGTCTAGGGGCCGTGTAAATCACACGGGCCGTCGAGTCCAGCTCTCAGCCTCTGAGTTAGTCCCATCCTAGGGATATGGATGGGGGGGGATACGGACGCCCGCCGGCATCAAGGGGGGGGGGGGGTAATGAAGAGGGTAAGGGTTTTTATTTGTATTTGGTTGTATGCGTTTTATTGTAGTACTGTGAAGTGGATTCTGTCAGCTCTGTAACCAATGGGTGTTCTGTATTTGCTTAGGCGTGGTTGTCATGGTAGGGACCCCACCTCGTCGCCGATCTAGATGACAAGAGGCTGTACGGAACAGTATTATCTCATAAAAAAAATGTGGCATCACTGACAACTTAAACATTAGATGGTGAAACAATCTTGACAGTTTAAAGAATAAACACAGCTTTTATCTTTGCCTATCTTCATCTTTCTTTCTCTTTCTCCATCTCTCTCTATCATTAGATCTTTTTACGTCTCTCAGTTTATCTCCCTGCACAAAAGCTATATAAGAAAACCCACTCTACTGTGACTGTTACTGTGACTCTACTGTTGAACTATTGACTCTTATTTAAGCTTTAATGGGCCCTGGCTTCTATAAGGCAAATAACATTGTAATCTTCAGTGTGAAATTCCAACCAATTTTCCCGTCATTGTTATGAGACTATAATGACATATTAATCTCTTTTTTTCTTTTTTTTTGACCTGTCACTGACAAGCTGTATTGATCTTAGCTGACGCGTCACATGATAAATATACAGGGCCAATTCGAGACACAAAGCTTCAAGGTTTGTGCAATGCCGCCGCTGTTATTAATGCAATGGTCATTGGCTTCGTATTAAATGGAAGTGTCATTTTTGACGGGTTAGGGTTAGCCGTTAAAACGCTGGTCATTCAGGCAAGGCCGCCGACGACAATGTCCCTTTAAGATGGCAGATTTGCGGTTGGAACATAACCGTATTGATTTTTCGTCGGCAGATAAGTGAAATACAGTGACGTGAAAAACATGTTTTATTCTTCACTGAGGTGGCGATATCTAAAGGCGAATAAAACGCTTTTTTCACCGAAAGCAGACAGCAAAGAACCACGGTGATGAAACATCGACTGGAATGTTTGTTTTACTCGGTTCACATTCGGAGGTGAAAAATTGCAATCAGCGCTTTTGTCACTGATCAAAAACTAGCCAAGCAGAAGAGGCATGATGAATACGTTCGGAATAATTTGCTCTTCAAAAAGGCAGGGAACCATTCAGCGGTCTAGATACATCTATTTTCCAGCATGTTGTTTGTCTGTAACACTATGTTCTGTCCTAATGAGGACTGGAGACTGACATGTTTGAAAGGGTTATTTGCTTCAAACCCACCCTCGAGAGTTGATAGTGGGCTGCAGCACTATTAGAGATGCACTTGTTTACACCAGACTCTCCTTCTCTTACCTTGTCTGTCTACACCTCCCTCTCTCTCTCTCTGTTGTTGTTGTTGTTGTATATCAAAACACACAACATCTTTTACAGCCTCTGCTGCAGACCCAGACACAGCCAGACACACAGTAAAATGTTGGACTGCAGGGAGTTTCTCAGTACAAGTCCATTCTTCAAGACGATATCTAGGATCAGATTCACCCTTTTCATCATAAACCTTCATCATCTACGGAGCTAAACACATGGCTGACCCTGAGTCTGTGTCTGGGGCCAAATTCCGTCCGCCTTCCTTTTTTTAATAGGTGGTTCTTATGACACCGCATCGGCTTGATGATTGGCCGAGAAGACTGCTTTTGCGCTGTGTAATTGGTCACTCAGGGGCTGATTAAGATGGGGTTATGGCTGCGGTGTGAAACTCACCTTTTGGGAAGAAGACAGGTGGGCGAAGACCTTTTACTATTGGCTGAGGGACACACACACACACACACACACACAAAGCTCCTGCGAGAGACACCAGTCATCGTTCCAGCCACAGGGAAGCCTTCCACTTCTTCACGGCTTTGCGATACCACCCTCTCCCTCGGCTTCCCCTGTGATCATTTCCTCCTGGAACTGCGCATCCATCACAGAACAATCCATCCCGCCAGATGAACGGCCGCGTCCACGCTGGTTTATGGCGCGTGCGCCGCGTGTCGGGACCACGGCGGAGACCGTAGCGTCGGGGTTTTATGGCCTTCCCCTGGCGATGGGGGAAACGACAGCATCCACGCACCCCCCCCCCCCCCTCTCCTCCGTCGGCGCTCAGAAGGAGGGACGAGAGAGACGAGCGGAGGCCGATACGGAGGCCGCGGGGGCGGGGGGTGGGGGACTGCAACGCTGACTCAGCGAGCATGCGCGCGCGTGTGTGCGTGTGCGCTTTATTTACAGGAAATAATGAGGAAACCCACTCAATTACCGCTGTATAATGGCTCCTCTTCCTTAGAGGAGCCCTGGTAACATTGTGGAGGATGGGGCGGCGTCGTTGTTGTTGTTGTTGTTGTTGTTGTTGTTGTTGTTGTGGAAGCACGCAGCCGCCGTTCTACCCCTATGGCACGCAGGCATACTGTACACGCACGAACACACACGCGCGCACACACACATACAAACAACCCCACACGGATCCATACTGTACGCCCCCACACACATACACACACACACACACACACACAAGCAGACACACACTTTCCTCAATTGAATATGTGTGGGCCTCCCCTGCTGAGTCGGCAGTCTCTCTCCATAGGGCGGACAGAATGGAATCATGGAAATGAGCTCCAATTTGGCAGTGATTAGATCTCCCAGCCCTGCGGCTCAGATGTATGGCTGCCTCCACAGGATGAGACAGGGCACCTGCCCACAGCGCACATGCGAGACACTGTCTTTGTCCTGATTCGCTACCTTCTGGAGCGCGAGGCATCCGGCACAGCTGTGCTCTTCACCCGCGTTCCAGGGAAGTAGCACTGTGAGAATAGTCTGGAGTTCTACTGTCATCAGTACACTGTGACTGAACACGGGTACATGAAAACAGTCTCTCTCTCGAGGGCTTGGTGAACAATGCCGAGACAATACAGCCGTGGTGCTTGAGTCTCCTTGGTTTGTCAGGGTTGGGGAGATAATGGGGGTGGGGACAGTGCGTGTGGTGTGGTGTGTGTGCGCGTGGTGTGGTGTGTGTGCGTGTGGTGTGTGTGCGTGTGGTGTGTGGTGTGCGTGCGTGCGGTTCTGAGGGACTTAGCTATCAGGATTACAATGAGGATTTGCCTACTCCGTATCCAGTTAACAAACAGCCGAGGACAAATGAGAATCCATCTCAGAGGAGCGCCCCGTACCAGCAGGAGGGACTGAGTGCTGGTGACACCAGATGTGTCTGAGAGAGATGGTGGAAATCCTCTCTCTACTCATCTCTCTACTTTCAGTCTCTCTCTCTTTCTATCTCTCTCTTTCTCTCTCTCTTTCTATCTCTCTCTTTCTATCTCTCTCTCTCTTTCTATCTCTCTCTCTCTTTCGATCTCTCTCTCTCTTTCTATCTCTCTCTCTCTCTTTCGATCTCTCTCTCTCTCTCCTCGTCATCCTCTTCTCCCCCGACACGCACATTCTCCCTCTGCCCAACACTCTCTCTTTATCTGTCTGTCACTCCCCCGCTCTCTCTCTCTCTCTTTGACTTTCTCTCACTCTTTCTCTCCCCCCCCCACCCCGTTCCTCCCTCTCTCTTCCGTCTTTCTTGTTCTCCGTCTCTGTGGAGTCAGAGGTATCAACTCGGTTCCAGACCCCTGTCCCTGCCTCTGCTCGGCAATGTTGCGTTTCCATGGAGACAGACACAGGGGCCAGAGGGGGCAGGCCACCGGCCAATCAACATCTCTGCTGAACCGATGGCCACCGAATGCTCTGCTACCCACCTGTGAGTGTGTGTGTGTGTGTGTGTGTTGCAAGAGGGAGGTTCACCCGGTGTCAGTGTGCACAGTGCTGGGAAAATGAGGTGTTGTTGGGGGCAGGATAATTCCCTACTAATCTGACATACACACTCCCATTACTCAAAGCCCACCTTCCTGTCTACATGCCCCCCCCCCCCCCTCTGTTCTCTCCCTCCGTCCCTCCACCCCTCCCCTCTCTCTCTCTCCCAGGCCCCATCTCAGTGAAATCCATTTAGAGTGTTGTCTTTCACGGCTCGGGGTCCCTGACTCAGCCAGGCGGCCCTTAGCCCATTCATCTCCGCCCTCGCACGCCCCGCCACATGAGAATGAGTCCTCCCCCTGCACAGGGTCCGCACTCGACGCGCGCGGACGCGCGTGCGGACAGCGCCGCGCATCTCGCCTTCTGTCTTTCCTCCTCTCGCGTCGGGCGTCTCGCTCACTCTTTCTCTTACCATCTCTCTCACTCTTACCCTCTCTCTCACGCTTACCCTCTCTCTCACTCTTTCTCTAGCCCTCTCTCTCACACTTTCTCTAGCCCTCTCTCTCACACTTTCTCTAGCCCTCTCTCTCACTTCGTTCTCTAACCCTCTCTCACACTTTCTCTAGCCCTCTCTCTCACTCGTTCTCTAACCCTCTCTCTCATACTTTCTCTAGCCCTCTCTCTCACTCTGTCTCTAACCCTCTCTCTCACTCGTTCTCTAACCCTCTCTCTCACTCTTTCTCTAACCCTCTCTCTCATACTTTCTCTAGCCCTCTCTCTCACTCTGTCTCTAACCCTCTCTCTCACTCTTTCTCTAACCCTCTCTCTCACTCGTTCTCTAACCCTCTCTCTCACTCTGTCTCTAACCCTCTCTCTCACTCTGTCTGTAGCCCTCTCTCTCACTCTTTCTCTAGCCCTCTCTCTCACTCTTTCTCTAGCCCTCTCTCTCACACTTTCTCTAACCCTCTCTCTCACTCTGTCTCTAGCCCTCTCTCTCACTCTTTCTCTAGCCCTCTCTCTCACTCTTTCTCTAGCCCTCTCTCTCACACTTTCTCTAACCCTCTCTCTCACTCTTTCTCTAGCCCTCTCTCTCACACTTTCTCTAACCCTCTCTCTCACCTGTGACAGGGTTCTTGTCAGGTAACCGTGTTATAGTCATGCCCAGCCTCCACCAACATGCACATACACACGTGTATGTGTAACTAAAACCACATTTCTAGTCATTTCTATGTCTATTTTTTGTCCATCTTAGTACATAAGGTTGGCTAGGACAGCCATTTTACAGAGACCCGAAATCGCATCATTGCTATGAACCCGTTCTTAAAACATGAATATACATGTAACGAATTTTACAATCAATTTTAGCATCCGAGGAAGTCTGGATCCTTTCCTGAACCATGAGACACACACGCCAGCAGAGTTCATATCTCAGAAACATTCTGAAGTATATAAAAGCTTGTGATTTAACCCTCGACTAGCCAGTCTTCTTCCCTCTCGGTTTTTCCTCTTTCTGTCTCCACAAGAAGCCCTCTGTTTCTTCCACTACAACTGAATGTCAGAGATGAAAACATTATGCAACATTTCAATCCATATTTCCCCCACAACAATTGCAGTACAGAATGTGTGTAACAAACTATTAATATTTAAAACCTGTCTCAGAGGGGAAGTTTAGGGGAGAGAAACATTAAAAGTAGCCCCGGGTTGTTTTCCCAGTCAAGACATTTCTCCTTTTCTTTCTATTTCTTTCGCTCATTCTCTCCCCTTCTTTTTTTTCCCTCTCACTTGCTTTCTCTCTCAATTTGTTTTTCTCTCTCTCTGTTCTGGTACTGAAGCTAGGAGTCCATATATAGTAGTCAGTCTAAACACAAGCACTTAGATCATTGGTCATGTGCTTTTATTTAAGGAGTCAGATGGCTGAGTGGTTAGGGAACCGGGCTAGTAATCAGAAGGTTGCTAGTTCGATTCCCGGCTATGCCAACCAAATGACGTTGTGTCCTTGGGCAAGGCACTTCACCCTACTTGCCTTGGGGGGAGAATGTCCCTGTACTTACTGTAAGTCGCTCTGGATAAGAGCGTCTGCTAAATGACTAAATGTAATTTAACCAGGGGAGATTTAGTTCAAAAAGGCTACAATACCCTGTGAGATTGCGTAATCCCTGTCACACTGAGATTCTGTCATCTCATTCTGGCCCTTTCCATCGTCCTTTTTTTCCCCCTCTTTCTCGTTCTCTCTTTTCTAGTGTCTGTGTGTGTGTCTCTCTCACTTTTCCTCTCTATATGGTACGTCTCTATATAAACGGTGTATTTCTTCCGCTTTACCTCTGAGTGAAACCTTCACCTTCGTCCGCCCTGCCGTCTCCCTCTGAACAAGTGGTATTACGCCTCTTCACACACAGACACACACCTCCAGCTCGCTTTCCACTGCTGTTTCTTCGGCGGAGACAGATAACGAACTCACAGGGTGTTTGGAAAGCAGCCGACTGGAGAATCCATTATTTATGCAACTGACTGAGACGTGGGGGAGAGAGACGGTTAAAAAAAAACTTAGTTTGGAGTTTCCGCGTGCCCCAAAAGTACAAAGGAGTTGCAGATATTCTGCACTTGTGTTTCAGTGGAGAGAAACCTGCTGACAATTGAGTCTTATATTCTACTGTGGTGTTTCTTGGCACAGTCTCAGGAAAACAGTGAAATCAGTCATCTGACGGGTTGTTTGTGTGGAGGAGTGTTGTGTGTGTGTGTTGTGTGTGTCTGTGTGTGTGTGTGTGTGTGTGTGTGTTGTGTGGGGAGTGTGTGTGTGTGTGTTTGTGTGGGGGAGTGTGTGTGTGTGTGTGTGTTTGTGTGGGGGAGTGTTGTGTGTGTGTGTGTTGTGTGCGTGTGTGTGTGTGTGCAAATGCATACCCGACAGAGTGTGACCATGTGTGTTTATGAGCCAGGATGTCTATGGGTGTGTGCGTGTATGTGTGTGTGTGTGTGTGTGTGTGTGTGTGTGTGTGTGTGTGTGTGTGTGTGTGTGTGTGTGTGTGTGCGTGCGTGCGTGTGTGTGTGTGCGTGCGTGTACACAGCCTGCCGAGCGTGTGTCCTTGTTAAAAGCTCGCAGCCCCAATGAGCAGAACGCTCAGGTGCGTAGCATCATTCTGTCTGCTCAAAGTGCCGGCGTTAGCAGAAACAAGCCGGCAGGATTATGTTCCCTCGCTCTTCTCCATCCTCCGTCGGCTCCCCCAAGCAGCTCAAATCAATGCACTTGTTAACAACTCCCTGACTACTTTTTTTTTATTTTTTAGACTGCATTTCATCAGGCCTCCACTCGTACCAGCTCCTAGCTTGTCCGCCGACTCGCACGCACAGAAACACGCGTTCGTATGGGCGTGTGTGTGACACGGTCTCTCGCTCGCTCTCGCTTTCTCTCCCGTTCTCTCCGCCTCTCTCTTGCCCTGTTTCCCTTGCCCTCGCACACACCTGCTGCATAAATAGACACACGAATGCACGTGAAAACATGCTCATACACACACACACACACACACACAACCCCTCTCATACACACACACAAAAACCCTCTCATACACACATACACACATACCCACGCGGAAAGGGCCTGGACTGTGAGTCGATAATGGTTCACCTTCATTGCCGTGCCTCGGATTTGAACAATCGCACAAAATAACTTGAACAACCCTTCGGGACGCCACACATTCCATTGTGGAGTTGCCTGGAGGCTTAATGGGAGAGAGGGGGCAGGTGTAGTAATACAAGGTGATTGATTGATCCCCCTGTGAGGCTGGGCCCAGCCTGAGCTGCTTTAATAGTCGGAGCGCGGCTGAGTGTGTTGTTTTCTTCCCAGCTGGAGAGCGGCTACGGTAAGGTTGCCTCACTCTGTGGCTGCAGGCGTAAATTGCTGGCTCGGGTCAGCAAAATGGAGGGCCCACGTGTGTGTGTGTGTGTGTGAGAGAGAGAGAGAGTGAGAGAGTGTGAGAGTGTGAGAGTGTGAGAGAGTGAGAGTGTGAGAGAGTGAGAGAGTGAGAGAGAGAGTGAGAGTGAGAGTGAGAGTGAGAGTGAGAGAGTGAGAGAGTGTGAGAGTGTGAGAGAGTGAGAGAGAGAGAGAGAGAAGCTCTGGGTCCAAAAGCCGCAGGGTCTTTAACTCTGGCTCTCTGCTCAATGGAGAATTGGATCTAGGGCCTGGCGCTGAATGGGGGCTTCCAATACCCGACAGACATGCCGGGCGCTGGCTGAAAGCAAGAGGATCAGGCCTTGTACCATTCATCAAGCAGCCTTTCAGTCACAGGAAGAGTTTTATTCCTCCATCGAGAGAAACTGTCGACAAAAGGGCCAAGGGGAGGAAAGAGAGAGAGAGAGAGAGAGAGAGAGAGAGAGAGAGAGAGAGAGAGAGAGAGAGAGACAAGGAATATGGAGTGACAGACAACGCGAGAGAGACCATTCAAAAAGAGAGGCCAGACGAGAGGGCAGGGGGGGGAGAGAAGCAAGCACGGAAACGAGATGTGAGAGATAGTTCGATTTCAGCCGTGTCCTTGGACTGAACCCCGGGCGATTCGTGCGCCAATGCCTGTGTGGAACCCCACGGGGTTCACACCGAAGCTAAGGGACCGGATAAGAGCCGTGATAAAAGGGCACTTCCATCAGAAGCCCATTCTCTCGGCTCCCGCCAAACCCAGACATCCTGGCTGTGGCCTCCACTGTCCCCAGACAGACTAATTGGGTGAGGATAGGAAGAGGAGACGGGGGCCCAGCCGACAGCGCTGTCTCATCCCCGTCGTTATCCGGCCAATTGAAGTTGGCCGATAGTTGTCTTTCGGAGGCGGGTTCAAGGGCGGTCCCTCCCTTTGTTTTGGGATGTGGTTAGGTTCAGAGTGCTGTATCCGAGTTTTCTTCTACAAGCACCACGGGACCCGATGATTGTTAGCGGCTACCTATTAATTTGAATGATGAGTTAGCCTGATAGCATGAAAAGCCATTAATTCACAAAAGCATGATAACTCGTGGCCATTAATTCAATTGACTGCCCCCATGGCGCCTGATAATGGTGAGTAATTGGCCCTTAATGTGACTTAGCGTCCCTCCCCCTTGAATGCTGTGTGTCCATGGCAACTTGAGGGTCACCGTGACCTGCTCACCACTCTGAACCTGAAGGAACATTCCGGGCCATTTCATTCAGCGCATCTTTTTTTTTTTGTTGCTTCTTTTAGCCACCACAAAGCTAATGATGAATAAAAGTATGGTCGATGACCCTATTTCCCATATGAACAAAGAGGATAGTTAGTAACAAACAGGGTCAGACTAATGTCATTGTTGCTAAGGTTTCTACATCACCACCATGAGCAAATTGGCTATTTTGGTGCAGCCAGGCTTGAAATTAAAGTTGAGTGGGACAAAGTGTTGATTTCCTTAAGATAAAATAGCCTTCCCTGTTATGTTCTCCGACGCCTGTCTCCTTCTATATCTCTCTTTGTTACCTCTCTCCTCCTTCTTCTTCACCTCTCGCGATCCTCAACTCTCTGTGCTGTTCTCTCCTTCCCTCCCTCTCGGCGCGTCCTACGCACCCCCCTCTCGGCCCCCTCTCGGCCCCCTCGCAGCCCCCTCTGACGTCTCCCTGCCTCCCAGAGAGCAAACGGAGGGTGTCATTTAATGACACCACGTGTGTACAAGCCAAACACAACGGTGTATGTTTGTGCGCCGCGCGTCAGATCGACGCCGTGAGAAGTGCAGCTGCTCGACTCGACTCGTCTGTGAGAGGGAATACGGGCCTGTGTTACCGTGCCATATGTAACACCAATCTGTTATGTGGAAGCTACACAGACACACAGACACACACACACACACAAAATGCGAAAAAAAGAAAAAAGAATCGGTTTGAGCTGAATATGTTTTCAAAATGTAACACTAAGACGTACGTTGTAAAGACGTTGTGACCGGTGTCACAGCTTTTGGGATTAGGAAATGGGACGTTTGTTGTACGTCGTGTTTAACCTCTAAAAGCTGCCGTTGGAACCCACCCTTTTCTCCAGCTCAAATCAATAGACTAATTATCACTGTTTGTGCACTGCCTTGTCAGCAAGCGATCTTAATAGGGTCACTTAGAGGCGGCTAACGGTCTGGGACTGTGTGTGGGGGCGCGGGGGCGCGAGTGTGTGTGTGTGTGCTGCTGTGTGTCGACTAAAGATGTTTAGGTGTATGTTTGAGCGTACCCACATGTGCTTGTGAGGGCATGTGTGTGTGTGTGTGTGTGTGTGTGTGTGTGTGTGTGTTCCCTACACTCTCTGGCCCTCCTTCACAACCAATGGAGGGGCTTATTCGTCATGATTTAGAAGAATTTGAGCGTCAGGGATGACTTGCTGACGGGGGAGAAAAGTCGTTTAGCTGACTGAGAGACAGAGAGAGAGAGAGAGAGGGAGAGAGACCTAGCTGGAATCATTATGGATATATGCATATGCAGGCGAGCGCCTTTGAGAACGAGAGAGAGAGAGAAACTGTTCAGACTTAGCGCAGTGTGTCAGGGCTCGTATTAATGAGCTGTCAGAGGGGATGGAGAGGAAGCGTGAGGTGAGGCGAGGAGGAGTGGAGAGAGAGAGGGAAGTAGAGAGAGAGAGAGAGAGAGAGAGAGAGAGAGAGAGAGAGAGAGGAAAGTGAGGGGGGTGGGGGATACAACCAAGGGAGAGATACGCCTCTACAACCTTCGGGCCTCGAGCCTCTCCACTTCCCCTCCCTTATCCTACCTCTCCACCTCCTCCCTTCCTCTCCTCCTCTCCTCTTCTCCTTTACTCTCCCTCCTCCTCTCCTCCTCTCCTCTTCTCCCTTCCTCTCCCTCCTCCTCTCCTCCTCCTCTCCCTTCTCCTACCTCTCCTCCTCCTGTCCCTTACTCTCCCCTTCCTTTCCTCTCCACCTCTCCCCATATCTGCATCGTTTTCCATTCTCCTTCCCTCGCTCCCTCTCTCTCTCTCTCTCTCTCCCTCCCTCTCTCTCTCTCTCTCTCTCTCTCTCCATATCTCTGCCTCTTCCCTCACCTCACTCACTTAACGCTGGCTTCTCGATGGAGACTATTAGTCACGCCGCTGGAAGGGTGGCGCGTGTTTTCCTCTCCTCCGTCGCCGTCCGCGGGCGCATCCCTCTCTCCTCTCTTCCACTCCCCGGTGGACGACGCCTCGAAGCTCTCTTATCCGGCACGCAACCGACACAACCGATAACTGGGTTTGGAGAGTGCTAAGAGCAATTTGCGTGCGTGCGTGTCTGCGTGTGTGTGTGTGTGTCCCCGCGCCTGAGACGAGTAGCCCCCTCTCTCTTCCTGTCGCTCTCTCTCTCTCTCTCCCGCACACACACGCGCACACAGGCACACTCAACAAACTAGTGTAGCCCCGCAGGCGTAATCAAAGGAGGATGTCTGAGCAGATGATTACAAAGAAGGCTTGAGTGTGTGATTACTGGTGTGTGCTGCCTGCTTGCGTCTGATTGAGCAGGGGATAGGAACCCGCGTTGCGTAACAACGATAGTAATAAGAGATAAGCCGAATGACGCGCTGCTAATTGGAATAGCCCTGCGATAATTAGGGTGTGTGGATGGATGGTAGGTGTGCGGTCCACTACTATCGAGGGTTTTTTTCTTTTTGGGGTGCCTTTATTCGACTTTATTCATTGATCGGACGGTTAGAGAGAGAGAGAGAGAGAGAGCGAGAGAGAGAGAGAAAGAGAGAGACAGGCAAGCAGGGAGAGAGGAAGATCTGCAGGAAATGGTCTGAGCCGGACGTGAACCCCAGCGCTAGGCCTTAGCCTTAGCGGCACGCACTCTTACCCAGTGAGCCACCGAGATGCGCCCGTATCAAAGGGATTTCCCACAAAGGACAAGCGAGGGAGGAAGCTCACGCACACACACACCACACACACGCAGTGTCCCATTCTCAAGCCTACAGTGCTGTCACAGCCAGGGAGCTGCTGTCCCCCTCCCCCCTCCCTCCCCCCCTGCTCCCTCCTCCATATTCTGACCCTGTTCTCTTCCTGGTCGGGGATGAGGAGCTATGACAGTGGCTGACAGGCCTGATGGGAATGCCCTTCGCCCCTGCTGGCTCTGACACACACACACACACGCACACACCCTATTGCCATGAATACATTTCACACACCCGGTGTCATTGTCACAGAAAGGTCCGCAGTACCACACACACACCCCCATCAGCCCTACAGCTCATCTTATCTCCCCAGGTTGCCAGTGTGGAAGAGACCCTTCACCCTGCACAGACGCTGGGCCAGATGACACCATTTCACACACACACAAACACAGTCAAACAAATAAGCCTACACACACACACACACACACAAGTGGCAGAGAGGATACAGTCATACAGATTGTGTCTCACAGCGTTCTCCATCTCACCACACACACACACACACACCAGGCTCTCCAGTATATAAGATGTTCTTGAGCTGTTCCTGTATCAGGGACTAACTTCTAAATAGCCCCAGAGGAGATTAATAAAGTTGCATCATTTTGAAGATGACTATGTACTGCACAGCAAGAATGAGGAGTGTCTTATCCTAGCAAAGACACACACACACACACACACAGTTACACAGCTCAAATGCCTTTAAATAGCCACCCTTGCGGTTGAAAATGAATCGATTTTGTGGCACATAAACAACGTTATTTCTGAGTTTGATTTCTGTGTTTGATGTTTGTGTTAAGACCTCCACAAAAGCCTGTGGTTCATTTCTTTGCCTGGCCTGTACTAGCGAGTTTCAGCCATATTCACTCATGACTCATTCAGGTATTCACATTCATCTCTCTGTGGCCACCAGGGGTGTTCTCTAAGGGGCCCTGCTGATTGGACGCCAGCCGACAGGCAGGAGGAACCCTGGGTAATTGGGTTCCTCTGTGGCCCTGTGTGTCCCTGGGAGGGTTTCTGGGCCAGCTGCCATCCTAAACGACTGTTTGGGTGTGTGTGCATGTGTGTGCGTGTGCGTGTGTGTGTGTGTATGAGAGAGAGAGAGTCAAATAGTAGCGGTGGATAGTCGGTGTGCATATATGCCCAATTGAGACAGCAAGCTAGCCAGCCTTAGACAAACTACCCTGGAATACCAGTCCACCATGGCACAGTGTAATTTAGTACCTGGTTAGAATGACAAAGCACCCAATTTACTTAAAAGCCATTTAATCATGACCCGCATAGTGTGCCTTTCATTTGACGAGGAGAGGAATTAGAGTGTAACTTCAAGGAGCTTTGTTAGAGACACACACCAATAGGCGGTCATAAATGCTCACGTAGCTACACACACACAGTGGTATACGGACTCAATTAAGCACGAGCTAATGCGATTTCATCTGCAAGAAGGTTCTTTTGTAGTTTCTACAAGCCAGACAGCGACGAAGGAATCTGTGGATAAACTAATCAAACAGACCCCATCGTCCCTCGCTTTAGCCGTTTTAGCGCTGCCGTGAAAGGCTCCGTTCGAAAAGAAAAAGAAGCTGCCGGAATCTCCTACAGCTCCTCTCTTCATGGTTTCCCCTGCCGCTCGCTCGCAAACTTTCTCTGTGAGTGATGGTCGGCAGCCAAGGAGATTGAATGGGAAACCAGGGGCCGTTAGCATTAGCGAGATTAGCTAAACGTTGGCCTTTGCCAATGCGGGCAGGCCTGCCTCACGCTTGTTCTGTAAGAGAGACAGATAGCCATCTGAGGCAAACAAGAAAGGCTTGATTGAACCTCCCACAGAGTGTAATCAAAAAGAAAGGATTCCGCTCCTGTATCGCCGCCTTTTCATCCAAATGAATTATGGAGAGTGTAATATTCCTCATCAAACAGGGATTCTTCTGCAGCTTTGACTGATATCGTTGGCAGGCAGCACTATTGAATTAGGGGTTTTCTGATTGATGTGGTCAATAAATCATGCTGTTTGATTGAGAGCCGGCTGGCTCGGTACGCTTCCTGGAAAAGATGCTTCTAGATTTTCCTCATCCACTCAGTAGACCATCAGTCGACGGATTAAACATTTTCATGTCAAATTTCGCTGCTGTTTCTGTTGTTTTTGTCTCAGAACACATGTGCAATGTTTAATACTGCCATAATCAGGACTTTTATTATGAAATGCACTGGAGCCGGTAAACAGTAGATTACCAGGCACGGCATGAGGAATAAAGCACTCAAGATGCTCCCAGACATTGCGTATACCTGGTGATAAATTATAAGACAAGCACAAGTCACAACAACACGTACTTTAAGTGCCTTCCATTATGGGAAGATTTGTAGATATCCAGCGTGTATTATTTGAAATGTAAAAGAAGGTCACGGGCACCTTCTTTTGATTTAACACGCACACGCACACACTAGTGGTTCCGTTTGCTCAAGTAAGCAGAGCCGGGAGATGCTCTCTGCTTCATTGACAGTCCTGGGGGACTGAACGCCGTCGTGTAATCCCCCATCCATCGCCACAGCGCTTGTTTTCTTTCATGTCCCGCTGCCCCAGGAGACGGCTTCCTCTCCAGAGATAGCCCGCCGTCCTCCGTGTTCTTCGGCTGGCATCGAAACCGCAGTGTTAGGTCTCTCTTTGTGTAGCTCTATGGAGGACATTGCATTGGGCTGGTTTTCCATCGCAGTCCTCCTCTGTGTCAGGACGAGTGGTGGTTTCACTCACATCTATTAGGGGGAAGTGGAAGGATGTAGTAGTGGTTGTCGTAGCAATGTTATTGAACATGTTCTAAAAGGCAACCCTTTCACTTTGAGGTTATACAAAAGCAGAACAAAACTCGAATAAATATTCCTTTCGTTTCATACACAGTAATGATCAAACCTCAGTTTGATATCTGTTTGCCACCTAATGAATAAATTAAGTGAAGTAGCCATTCTTAATTCCTTGTCATAACTATTCTACAAGTTCAGCCCTTTGATAGATATGCATCTACAGTTTCTATTTGTCCTTACCCTGGTTTGTTTAAGCATACCTATTCCTCTTAGCTCATACTGGCTCACTCTCATTTCAAACCTGCTCAGAATACAGTGTGTAAGAAACGTATTATATCTGTGCAGTTTTAAGATAGAACTAGATCACAACATTTTAAAACATGTATGTTTATAAATAGGACATGGGTTGGGTTTTCCCCAGTGTCATTTTCGTCATCAGCATCGAAATGATTTCAACAATTTACACAAGTTTCCGCGTGCTAGTGCAAGTGTGTGGGACTAAAAACAGGTGGGTGTGTTCGGAACGATGAGCTTTATTTCTGCCTTTTCACAAAAGTCTGTCAGAAAATGAAAGGCCTCAAATATGATCTAAGCCCAACAGTAGCAGCCGGTAATGATGCGTTCACAGATAAAATAACTCCCATTGAGAGGAAGCGGCGGGCGCCGGGTGACCGGGCTGCGAGGACACGCTGGAATCTCACATCCAGGACATTGGTGGATAAGTGGAAAGGCGGATAGAATGATAGGTGGGTGGAGAGAGAGAGAGAGACAGAGAGAGAGAGAGAGAGAGACAGAGAGAGAGAGAGAGAAGAGAGAGACGTGAGAGAGACAGAGAGAGAGACAGAGAGAGAGAGAGAGAGAGAGAGAGAGACAGACAGAGAGAGAGAGACAGAGAGACAGAGAGAGAGAGAGACAGAGAGATAGAGACAGAGAGACAGTGAGAGAGACAGAGAGAGAGAGAGAGAGAGAGAGAGACAGAGAGAGAGAGAGAGACAGAGAGAGAGAATGAGAGAGAATGAGAGAAGGTAGAAGAGTGTGAAAAAAAACCCCCCGTGACAGCTCATCTTGCCAGAGGGGATCTCACTGTCAGCTCACCTATCAAGATGCAGAGCCAGGGCACACACACACATTTGGAAGCTTTCCCACACACCTAAGACATTATTTGTACCAAGCACTTGCACACGCATCCCTCCAAAAACATGTACTCTCTCTCTCTCTCTCTCTCTCTCTCTCTCTCTCTCTCTCTCTCTCTCTCTCTCTCTCTCTCTCTCTCTCTCTCTCTCTGTCTCTCTCTCTCCTCTCTCTCTTCTCTCTCTTCTCTCTCTCTCTGTCTCTCTCTCTGTCTCTCTCTCTCTCTCTGTATCTCTCTGTCTTTCTCTCCCTGTCTCTCTCTCTCTACCTCCCATGTCTGCTGGGTGAGAAGCTCTCTACTGTATGAATGGGGTGTTTTTTCAAATAGGGCCAATTAAAAAATCAGCAGAACTCCATTAAATGCTATTAGAACCTGTACATGTGACTTGCCTTTGAAGTGTTTCTTTCATCAGCGGTGTCCTCGGGCCTACTTTTCATTGTGAATGTGTGTGTTTTGTCTTCTTTTGTAAAAGACACACACACACAAGTGCGTGCGCACACACACACACCAAATGACTGACACAGCGTGGCTTACTCAAGGCTGGAGTCGAGATCGAACAAGAGAAGATGCATAGCACAGGATGCGCACCTGAAATTGTTATTCGACCTCCCGCCGTTGAACGCTCCGAGAGGGATTGAATATACATTGAGGTTGACCTCCACTCCACACCTTCTCATATCAACATCCACTTCAGGACCGCCTGTCACAGGGGGCATATTGAACACTACCGGACCACTCACAGGTCAGATGACCTCATTGGGGCTCTGTCTGCACGGCAACCCAGTTTTTTTTTTTCCTTCTTCAGCCAATCGATAGCAGGAAAGCAGAGTCAAGTGGGCAGGGAGTGAGCATGGACACGGCCCTGTGGACGGAGGCCCCAGGAGAGCCTCGCTCTCTCATATTCCAGTGTGAATAGTGGATGGAGGAAAGAAGAGAATCGATGGGGTGTAATTCGATTGGAGAATCCTTCCCCTCGGTGGATTGGTGGTGGTGGCGGTGGTGGGGGTACACGAGGGGGGTTTTGGGTTGCAGTCGCCCCCTCCCCCCCCCCAGTCTCTGTATTTAGTGGGTAAATGGATCCACTTGTGCCGTCTGGTAGCTTGGAGCAATGGGAGGATAGTTGTACAGTTGCGAGGTGGGAGAAGTGTGTGTGTGTGTGCGCTTGTGCAAGTGGGTGTGCCTTTAAGGGGGACACTCATCCCATCCACAGCAATCCAATATAAGAAATGTGGAAAAAATTACAAACATACACACCCACACACACACCCACACACAGACCCGCGCTCTATGGCTCTGCATCAATACAGCATCAATAATGCACCATTCCCCTCCAAAATATAACCACCACCGACTCTCAGTCTATTCCTCTCTCATTCACCGCCTCTCTCCCTCCCTCCCTCCCTCCCTCCCTCGCTCGCTCCCTCTTTGACACGCACTCTGTTTGCTCTCCTCTTTTGTCCTCTCCCTCGCTCCCGTCAGCTTCGAAAGGGACCCGTCTCTCCCAGTGCCGTACCCCTGCATCATTTGATCTCTTGTTTCCTCCCCCCCCCCTCCTCCTCCACTCCATATTCCTCCAACTCGCTCTCGCTCGCTCCATCTGTTCCTCTGGCGCCGCAGCCTCAGTCTGAGCGCGGGCAGACCGCTTCCCCTCTCTCCGCGCGCGGCGCGTGCTCCTGCGCCTGCTCGTCGACGGTACACCCACCGTCCGTGTGTGGACGTTGAAGTCGTAATGCCAGAGGTTTCTGAGCGGCGCAGTGCTAGCTTCGGAGCGTCGTGACTCTTGCCGCTAGCCGCACGCTGCTAGCCGCGCGCCGCCCCCGGCGGTTGTGCAGAACGCGACCTATGGTTGTCCTTGTTGTTACCAAAATGTGTGAGATTTCCATTTCTCTGATTATAGCGATTGTGTTGTATGTGTGTGTTAAGCCGCATAGTAATAGTCAGTGTGTGTGTGTGTGTGTGTGTGTTGCAGGTTCCTGGGTGTGCCTCCAGGAAGAGGTAGCTGCCCCCTGACTGGCCCGTTGCCCTTTGACCTCATCTACACCGACTACCATGGTCTGCAGCAGATGAAGCAGCACATGGGGCTCTCTCTGAAGAAACACAAGTTAGTATCTGTGTGTGTATCTGTGTGTGTGTGTGTGTGTGTGTGTGTGTGTGTGTGTTGTGTGTGTGTATGTGTGTGTATGTGTGTGTGTGAGGGGGGTGATAATGTACACATATGTGCATTGGTTTAGCACCATATGGGCTTTTATTACCTGTGTGTGTGTGTCTATGTGTTTCCAGTCTGTTTATAGGCCGGTGTTTATGACTCCATTATAGTTGGTTATTAGGGCTGACATTCTCCCTGGCCTTAACTCACCAGGCTAGTTAATCCCCACAACAGCATTCGACCACTTCTCTCCCTCTCTTCATCTTTCCTCTTAGTCTGTCTATTATCTGGGTCCCTTTTTCTCCATCGCTTTCTCTCTCCATCCCTCTTCTTATCACTTTATTTCTTTCTAACGACCTCTCTCTTCTTCTTTCTCATCTTTATTCTCTCTCTCCCCCCTTTATCTCCTTCTCTCTCCCCTCTCTCTCTCCATCTCCTTCTCTCCCTCTCCATCTCCTCTCTCTCCCCTCTCCACTCTCCCTCTCTCTCCCCTCTCCATCTCCCTCTCTCTCCCCTCTCCATCTCCCTCTCCTCTCCCCTCTCCATCTCCTCTCCTCTCTCTCCCTCTCCATCTCCCTCTCTCTCCCTCTCCATCTCCCTCTCTCTCCCCTCTCCATCTCCCTCTCTCTCCCCTCTCCATCTCCCTCTCTCTCCCCTCTCCATCTCCTCTCTCTCCCCTCTCCATCTCCCTCTCTCTCCCCTCTCCATCTCCCTCTCTCTCCCTCTCTCTCCCTCTCTCTCCCCCTCCATCTCCCTCTCTCTCCCCTCTCCATCTCCCTCTCTCTCCCCTCTCCATCTCCCTCTCTCTCCCCTCTCCATCTCCCTCTCTCTCCCCTCTCCATCTCCTCCTCCCCGTGTCTTTCACTCTCGTCCTCTCTCGTTCGACACATTCACACTCCAGCTCCACTCAAGGCGATGACACACAGCAGCAGCAGCAGGGGCAGGCAACCTCTCACATCCTCCCCGTGCGTGGATCCTGCTTTCGCAACAGGCTAGCCTGCCGTCTCCCCACAGAGAGAGTGACTCGTATTGACAGCCCGACAGGATATGACACACACACCAGCCCAGTTCCCTGTTCCCAATCACAGAGTACAGACCTAGCACCAGCCCCTGCCAACAGCTTAATACTGCTGGTGTGTGTGTGCTGGTGTGTGTGTGCGGTGTGTCTGTGTTCTGTTCTGAGAACAACTATTGATCGCAGAGGTGATGAGAGAAGCAGACAGAGGTATACTGAGAGAGATATGAGAGGAACAAGAGAGAGAGAGCGAGAGAGAGCGAGAGAGAGAGAGAGCGAGCGAGAGAGAACGTGAGCGAGAGAGAGCGAGAGAGAGCGAGAGAGAGCGAGAGAGAGCGAGAGCGAGAGAGAGCGAGAGAGAGCGAGAGAGAGAGAGAGAGAGCGAGAGAGAGCGAGAGAGAGCGAGAGAGAGAGAACGGGCAGCTAAAGAGAGTGAGCGAGGAGGAGTGGCAGGCAGCTTGGCTCAAACTGACACTAGATAATAGCCTGATCCTACACCATGTATTTTTAAAATCCAATTATAAAGGGGAAGAGCCTTCATAAGTGGGCCGGGGCTGGGAGTTGAGATCTCCCCGCAGCAGCCTCTGGCTGGCTGTGGGTGGGCCCGCAGCGGGGCCGGGATCGCTGTCAACGCAGCCTAATTGCGTGCTGAGGTCAGCTATTATTTCCGACAGTCGTTCCATCACCGAAAGGGAGTCTTGATTCCTGGCTTGCCTAATCAGATGTGACCAAGCATGAGGGTAAGCTGCCGCGAGTCAATCTGAACGGATCGATTCAGTTTTGCGGTGGGTGAACTCCACCGAAATATTTGATTATTGAGGCCCCAAAACAAGCGTGTGATGCGTGATCTCATTACTTTTACAAGAGAGATTCCCGGGGAGATTTCCCATGCGTTTCAACCACCTTGGTTATTAGTCAAATGTAGTCATGGCTCGAGATTTCTGGAATGGTAACATTTTCACACATGCTGAGTGTTGATATGATGTTTTATGATACATGAGCTGTGGACGGCTCTGTATCGATCCTCATCGACCTGTTGAAACAACATATTCCAGGGCTTTACAACTCTGCAAAATAATTAAGGGTTGAGCCTGCAAGTGCACTCAAAACATACAAAACACTACATCTATGAACCCCACTTTTCTTGATTGTTGAATTGTTTATAATAATATTTACATTTTGGCATCGATTTCACTACATATTTGACTCACAGTCCTTTTTTTGAACGTGGGGGCGTGGTAATGAGATCTCAGGTCCCACCACCACCTCCCTGGCTTCCTCTCCTTCTGTACCCTGTCAGACCCGATCAGCCCAGCACAGAGCCCCATCAGCTGAAAGGCATCATTAATCAAGCCCAAAGCTCAAGGGCCCTTCAGGCATGTTTAATTACTTTTGTTTTATGTTCCTACTGATGTGCACATTCATTAACAATGCCTAGACCATAGCTCTTTTCGCCTCAGTTCAAGGTGGAATGTGTGTGTGTGTGAGATGGGTGTGTGTGTGTGTGTGTGTGTGTGTGTGTGTGTGTGTGGGGGGGGGGGTCAAGGTTAGATGTAAGGGGGTGTAGATGGCTCCTAAATCACGCCAGTGTTATCAGATAATGGGGGCTACACTATTGATCCCACTATCGATTGGTCCTAAATCAGTCCTCAGTCCCTCCTCCTCCTCCTCCTCCTCCTGATCCTCCTCTTCCTCACCCTCCTCCTCTTCATCCTCTTCGACTTGCACAGTGCTGACAGAGAGCACTGTACACACACACACAACCGAGACACACACGTAACATCACACGTGTGCACAGCCCCCCCCCCCCCACACTGGAGATTTGGCAATTTGGTCTCCTCACACTTTCATTTGAGATCGCCACGGAGACTACGTGGGGCATCTCCAGAGGCATTTATTATTTCTCCCCGCTCCCTTTGGCGGGGGCTGGGGGAGGAGGGGGCTGGGGGGGGACTCTATCCTTAGCAGGAGAGGCTCCCACAGCCAACGCATCCTCCCCAGGCAGTCGGCGTGATGAGCAAAGCCTCTTTACGTGTCGCAGCAGTTTAAAACGAGAGAAGTCGGGGGTGACATTTCCATACCCGCGCACACACACACACACCCAAACACACGCACACAAACACGCACGCGGCCACCCACACACACCCAAGGGAGCGTTTCCCTCTACCAAGTAGCAATTTAGCCCAGATTAGTCCCCTCTCTGATCTCCTACTAGATATGCCGGAGACTCCCTCAAACTCCCTCAGCTTATCCACCACTCCCCACCCCTCTCCCCTCTCCCCCACCTCTCCCCCCCCCCCTCCCATCTGCTCTCACTGCCCCTAGAGGCATCTTATCTGTTTGGAGGGAAAATTCCCTGTTGATCCGAGAGCTGAATGCTGATGTTGGGGTCTCTCGTAAATGTCTGTTGCCTTACCCCACCCCCTCACCACCACCCCCCCACCCCTCACCACCACCCCCCCCACCCCCTCACCACCACCACCCCCCCCACCCCCTAACCACCACCCCCCCACCCCCTCACCACCACCACCCCCCACCCCACCCCCTAACCACCACCACCTCTCTGCGGCTAAGGACGAGCACACGATTCAGCTTTTTTGACACGCTCCCTTAGATATGCTTTCTCCATAATTGTTTCCTTTATTTTTTCCGGACCCTCCCTTCTTCACGCAGTTTAGCAGTGAAAGCTCTTAGTAAACAGATGGTAAACAAAAACAAATATTCTTCCATCTTCAGATACGGACCAACCCGTTTTTTTCTTTCAATCTGTTGCTAACATGGAGTTCCAACAGCCAGCCAATGATTGAACAAAGCTTTAAAAAAATTCGCTTCAGAAACATGCACTGTCATCACCAAAGTATGACTCATGGAAGATCACTGGGAGAGCCATTGTGCGTTGGGGATGCCTTGTGGAAAAGTATACTTTTGATATACAGTCCTTTTCGATTGTTGATAGTAAATGCTGTGACACACGTCAGCTCTGTGTTGAACTGAGCTCTGAGGAGGATCCGGAAAGTTCTACCGGGAAGCATACTGTGGAGTCCAAGAAACGCAGCTCTCTTTCTTTCTTTCTCTCTCGCACGCACTCCTTTCTCTCTCTCTCATCTCTTCTCTCTCTCTCTCTCTCTCTCTCTCTCTCTCTCTCTCCTCTCTCGTCTCTATCTCTCTCTCTCTCTCTCTCTCGCGCGCGCGCTTCTCTAACTGTGTCTCTCTCACACACGCACCTCTAACATTTCTCGGTTTCTCTCTCACACACACACATCTCTCGCACTTCTCTAGCTGTCTCTCTCTCAAACACACACACGCACACACACACCTCGCATTTCTCGAACTCTCTCACAAACACACCAGGATCCCCACACATACGGACAGAGATTCCCCTCCAGTAGGAGAGGGGCTCAGGGCTGATAGTGAGCTCTGCAGTGTTTAGCTCTGGTTAATCCCTCTGAGCTAGCAGAGTGGTAGGGTTTAACACTCACTAGACTGGCACATGAAAGGGCACTACTGGCAAAGATGGAGTGTGTGTGTGTGTGTGTTTTTGTTTTCAATGAGATGGACAGGATATTTGTGTTCGTAACCCCTCTCGTTGTCTTTAGGATTGAAAATGACCTTGTCACGTTTAACAGCAGAGAAAACCACCTAAATGATATTTTGTCAACTTGAATTGGGATTCACTATCCCCATATATATATATATATGATGAATGATAGGTTGTTTCTTCATGCATAGATTTGAGGTTTAAAATTCAAGTAAGCTGCTTTATTTGAGGGATTTAGTGAAGGGCGGGTCATTTTTGAACCCCTAGGACATGGGGAGCACACCCAATGTTGACACGACACAAGGGTCGACGCAGCGCGCGTGTCTCTGCGTAAAGCACTTCTCTCATCGTTTGCATCCACACCACTTCACTCACTTTGTCTGTCGCCATCTTTCTTGAAGAACCCCCTGACAGTCCGGGTAACAACAAAAAGATTGCTACCTTTCCGCACTCAACGACAGCTATTACTCTCCTCTTCAGACCCATTACGAGGTTGCTGATTGCCCGTGTGTTCGTGACGGGGGAGGGGGGGAGGTTTGTCATGGTCTCCCTCGAAGACGGGTATCGAAGCCAACTGTGGTTTTTTCCCGGGCAGACTGGTCGAACACACACTTTGTGAATAACACAGAGTACAGACCAATTGTGCAATTGTAGAAGAAGAGGGAGAGAGAAACCACTTAACTGCCACCAAAAAAACTAACAAAAAAAGCCTGGCACACCTTTCAACCCACACACATGTCCACGCGCGCACACACGCACAGGCACACGCCCCACACATATCTTATATAACCCGAACCCTAACCCATCCTTCCCCCTCCCCCCGCCCCCCCCCTCCCCCATGCCGTTTCAGGTGGCCACATCCGTGTGATCGACACCTTCGGCACGGAGCCGGCCTACAACCACGAGGAGTACGCCACGCTGCACGGCTACCGCACCAACTGGGGCTACTGGAACCTCAACTCCAGGCAGTACATGACCATGTTCCGTAAGTCTGGACCCCCCCCTGGGGAAACCCCTCCGGTTTACATCCACGTTAACCCGGTGGAGTGGGTCCTGACATGGATTAAAGGGCCCGTTTCACGGAGAAATGTGAAGCTAGATAACGAAAGGTCCTTGGTTGTTGTTGTGAGAGGGGCACCGGAGGCTTGTCTGGTCGTCCTCCCCGTCCTCCCCGTCCTCCAGACTCGGTAGGAAGGCCTGGCGTTGTCTCTTCGCAGTCCTTTAGCACATTAGCGTTCACACCAAGTCCCACAGTTAGCCGTAACGAGCTCACAGTCCAGAAGGAAGACGAGGGCAGTATTTACGAAACGCTTCTGCGATTTATCGTCCCTGCTTCCTGGAGGACTCCTCACCACCACCCCCCCCCCCCCCTGTCTCCCACACGCAGCTCACACGCCCGACAACTCCTTCATGGGCTTCGTGTCGGAGGAGCTGAACGAGACGGAGAAGAGGAGCATCCAGCAGAACAAGGTCAACAACATGGCGGTGGTGTACGGCAAGGAGGCCAGCATGTGGAAGGTGAGAGTCACCCACTCAGAGAGACGTCCCAGGCTGATGACGTCACACGGTCTGTCACGGTGACAGGGCTAAAACCGGGTAAACTTATCTTTTGCTCAAGTTCGAACAAAAACAAAAAAGTCTCCTCCAGCCAAACTGACAGACATCATCCACCTCTGGTAAGATGTTCCTAGCGGCATGTGGGTAGATTTAGCGGGAAACAGGCTGCCTTTATTTGAGAGCCACTGTCCTCTTCAAAAGCACAGCAGTGTTTTCACACTGCACGGAACAGAGGGGCACTGTTCACGCGTTATCCTTCAACTGAAGATTTTTCTTCTTTTTTTTTTTTTACAATTATAGAAAGGAAAAAAAGAAACAGTTGGAAAGATGTCGTTTCTTTGTTGGGTCCTCTTTCCCGAGGTTGTTTCCGCGCGGGGGGGGAACGTTTGCTGGCTCCTTGGCACGGTTCAGACTGCAGAGAGGAGACAAGGAGGGCGACGGTGGGGAGACAGTGGGGGGGTCGTCAGATGTACAATGCGCGGCTCTGTGTGCCAGGGCGAAGGCCTGTGGAGCGGTGGAGCGTTCTGGTGGTTTAATGGCTCCCTTTTTTGTGTTCTCTCTGAGGCTCTCGGCCGCCTGTTTCTCCTCCTGAAATCTCTGGTCTGTCGTGTGCCTGTGTCCTCTCCTCACCTCTCTCCTCTCCTCACCTCTCTCCTCTGCTCCTCCTCCTTCTGCCCGGCGGTGCTGCCCTTACCTCCAACGTGTGTGGATGAAATGATGCACAGCTCCAGGTATGACTCCCCCCACCTCTCTCCCTTCCCCACCTCTCGCCCTTTCCCACATCTCTCCCTTCCCCACCTCTCTCCTCTCCCCACCTCTCTCCTCTCCCCACCTCTCTCCTCTCCCCACCTCTCTCCCTTCCCCACCTCTCTCCCTTCCCCACCTCTCTCCCTTTCCCTCCTCTCCCCACCTCTCTCTTCTCCCCACCTCTCACCACCCCCAGCTCTCTCCCCTCCCCACCTCTCTCCACCTCTCCACCTCTCTCCCCACCTCTCTCCCCTCCCCACCTCTCTCCACCTCTCCACCTCTCCCCTTCTCAGGTCTTCTCATTTCCTCCTTAATAACACCGTTCGCAAACAGAGCAGGCAGGTGTAAAAGGGATCCTGACAAGCTCGATAGCCGTGTCGCGGTGCCCCAGGGCACTTGACGGAATCCCATCTTCACGTCACGCTCTCTCTTTCTCGCTTTCTTCCGTCTCTCTTAATCGCCCACCCCCCACCCGCCACCATTTTCCTCTCACAGAACAACCGCCAACCAACCCACTGTGACTGACAAGCCCATACAGGTCCTCTACCCACTAGCAAGCAACCCCGGACCCTGGTTAGTCTGGACCAGACCTGCAACGCCCTCCCTAGTCCCTGCCGCCGGTCAGGGCTCCTTTAAGGCCCCGAGTCACGTCGTCCGGTGCACTTAGCGGCTGTGCTAATCCTCTAATTGGCTGGGAAAATCCTCACAGAGGGAAGCGATCGATGGCGGCAGCCTCCAATTACGGCAGCCGGAGGGCCACACAATGGCGCGCGCGGGGGGGGGGGGGGGGGAGGGGGGTGGCTTGGGAGGGGGGTTACAGTAAGCCTCTTAACGACGGCCAGGAAGTCGATAGTGAGACCGGGGTTGCGGTCGGTTCGCACGGACGCGTCCTGCCGTCGTTCCGTTCCTCTGTTGGTTTCTGCGTCTCGAAAAGGTCCGACCTGCACCCGCGCACAGTGGATTAAGACACACGGACGCTCTGTTAATCCACGCCTCGCGGACACTCGCGCAAAACCTGCGCACGCGCGCTCGTACATCTTACATAACGCCTGTTCTTTTGGTCCCACCCACACAAGTCGGCCGAAATCCACATTCATATCCATCTCCCTATACTTCGAATCGGCGCTGCCCTGCAAGGTCACAGAACACAGGTGACATCTTTAGTCCGTATACCACAGTGGCCAGCGCAGTCTACACACACATACGGGTTACGGGATCCCACTGCAATGTTTGTGGGCGATCGTTGCGTGAGCTGGAAATGCGGATGGAAATTCGTATCTCTGCTTTGGCTCAGGGCTGCGTCTGTTTCGTTGACCTCAAGAGGCCCTGTTGTACGAAATGGCGAGTGTTCTCGAGGCCATACGGAGACACATTCAGAGGAGGCGCACACGGTTACACGCACGTCTCTTACAAAGAGCCTGCCGCCTCGAGTCGTTGTGGCTCGCCAAACGTGTACAGGCAAACACGCATCAGTAGGAACATGGATCCTGTGTTGGTGTCAGCCTCTGACGCACTCATCCATTCCCTGCAACGCTCATCCTCTTTCTCCTCCCCGCTCGCCCTCTCCGTGAATTGTAACGGCAGTGAGTAGGCATCGCTCTCCTTCTTTCTCTCTCTAAATCACTTTCTATCCCCCCCCCTCCCTTCTGTCTCTCTGCCCTTTTCCCATCTCTCTGTCTTTCTCTCGCCCTCAATTTAATTATATTCAATTCAATGGGCTTTCGAAAGAACAAATGTTCATATTGCCAAAGCAACAGTAGAATTACAGAAATATTTATCATCTATGTAATTATCTCTCTCTCTCTCTCTCTCTCTCTCCCTTCCTCCCCCCTCTTTTCCTCTCTGTTGTATCTCCATCGCTTTCGTCTCTCACTCTACTCCTCTTTCTCTCTCTCTTTCTCTTTCTCTTTCTCTTTCTCTTTCTCTTTCTCTTTCTCTTTCTCTTTCTCTTTCTCTCTCTCTCTCTCTCTCTCTCTCCCTCTCCCTCTCCCTCTCCCTCTCCCTCTCCCTCTCCCTCTCCCTCTCCCTCTCCCTCTCCCTCTCCCTCTCCCTCCCCCTCACCCTCTCCCTCTCCCTCCCCCTCACCCCCTCTCTCCCAGCAGGGTAAGGAGGGCTTCCTGCAGATCCTCCACAGGTACATGGAGGTCCATGGCACGGTGTACTACGAGACCCAGCGCCCCCCCGAGGTGCCCGCCTACGTCAAGAACCACGGCCTGCTGCCCCAGCACGAACTGCAGCAGCTGCTGCGCAAGGCCAAGGTAGCCCACACAGACACACACACAGACACACAGACACACAAACACAAACACACACACACACAGACACACACAGACACACACAGGAACACACAGACACACACACACAGGAACACACAAACACACACACACACAGACACACACAGGAACACATAGACACACACAGGAACACACAGACACACACAGACACACCTACACGCAGGAACACCTAGACAGAGACAGACACACACGACACACATGCAGAAGTAAGCACACACTGAGAGGAATACAAACACACAAAGAAGCACACACACTCGCACTAGGGGTCACACATACTCTTGAGAACACTCATGAACACACACACACGCGCTCTCTACGCCACATAACCCAAAGCACATACACAGTTTAGCATCCAGCGCATGTACGCACATTATATAACAAGTTTACACAAACACGCACCCAAAATGTCACAGGTAACACACAATTGGATTTGGAGAGCAAACCTCCCAAAGGTCAGACGGATTCCTCTCACTCCGCGCTCTTTCTCATCTCCCCACCCAGCTCTTCATCGGATTCGGCTTCCCCTACGAAGGCCCCGCCCCTCTGGAAGCCATCGCCAATGGCTGCATCTTCCTGCAGCCCAAGTTCCACCCACCCCACAGCTCCCTCAATCACGAGTTCTTCAGAGGGAAGCCCACCTCCAGAGAGGTACGCTCCCATTGGTTGGTCATCGCTTCGCTCCCATTGGTTGGTCATCACTTTGCTCCCATTGGTTGGTTAGCAATGTTCTTCCCATTGATTGGTCAACACCCTGCAGTATCCAGTAGAAAACCGCCTGACATCCTCAGATGACATGAGCTTGTGGAAACTCAGGACTCTCACCGTCCGTGGGGTTCAGTGTAACCAAACCCCCAGCTAACCCCGCCCCTGTGGGCCGTTTCCAGGTGTCGTCCCAGCACCCCTATGCAGAGCAGTACATCGGCAGGCCCCACGTCATGACGGTGGACTTCAACAACTCCCAGGAGTTTGACTCGGCCATCAGGGAGATCATGAGGACCAAGGTACACACACACACACACGCGCGTCAACACGGTAGCGACAGCTGTGGATGCGATAGCAGCGGAGCTGGGGGGGGGGGGGGGGGGGTGGGTCAGGCTGGCATGCAGGGGGCATACGCTGGCTTCGACTCGATGCCGTTTTCGTGGGCTGCCCCCTGCTTCCGGATGTTTCGCCCGCTCCCAGCGCGTCTTCAACCTCGGCGTGGACCCAACCGTCTCTTTCCAAATTTGAATCCCCTCCTCAATTCAAACACCTCCAGGCATTCATCTCCATCTCGCCTCCTGCATTCGCCGGCAGCACCAACACCCCCAACCCCATCCCCCTCCCCCCCCCCCAACCCCCCTAGAGGAAAACCTGATTGCGTCCGCCGAGGAACTTACGGAGAAGGCGAGGGGGGATGAAGCGTTAGCGCGTTGCGGTGGAAGGGGAGAAACGGGAGAGGTTGAGAGGGTGTGAGCGTGTGCTGTGCTGCTCCAGCAGCCTGGGTGGAGACACGCTGGAGAGCAGCAGCCGAGTCATTAGCTATAAATGAGAGTTTATAGGGCCGGCAGCCCAACAGCCCGGCAGTGAGCTGGAGACAACTGAGTGTGTGGTAGAGGTCAGCTAAGAGGTCCAACAGGAAGATTAAAGGCCCCCGTAAAATTCCACTTCAGGGTGTGTGTGTGTGAGAGAAACCGACAGAGAAAGAGGGAGAGATAGCCGGGGAGAGAGAGGGAAAGATGGTTGCGTTTGTGTGCGTGTGTGTGGTTCGGTTTGTGTGTGTGTGTGGTTCGGTTTGTGTGTATGTGTGTGTGGTTCGGTTTATGTGTGTGTGTGTGTGTGTGTGTGGTTCGGTTTGTGTGTGTGTGTGTATGTGTGTGTGTGTGTGTGTGTGTGTGCGTGTGTGTGGTTCGGTTTGTGTGTATGTGTGTGGTTTGTGTGTATGTGTGTGTGTGTGGTTGTGTGTATGTGTTGTGTGTGTGTCTCCCCACAGCTGAAGCCGCTGTCTTCCTCTCTGTCTGCCTCTCTGTCTGCCTCTCTGTCTGCCTCTCTGTCTGCCTCTCTGTCTGCCTCTCTGTCTGCCTCTCTGTCTGCCTCTCTGTCTGCCTCTCTGTCTGCCTCTCTGTCTGCCTCTCTGTCTGCCTCTCTGTCTGCCTCTCTGTCTGCCTCTCTGTCTTGTCTGACACGCCACAGCTCAGTGCCTCGGCTCTTAGTCTCTGTCTGCACTGTCACTCCACGGAGAGATTGGTGATGGGCCACTTCACCCCTCACTGGAGACAGATCTCCCATGCGCACACATACACACATACTACACACATACACACATACACACATACACTCATACACACGCACACACAAACGCGCACACCCGCACACACTTACGATCATCTTGGTTTTTGGTTCCTTTTTTGCACCCGCACACATTCCCCCCCATTGCACCTCCACCCGGAGCCTGCAGAAAGCCCAGGCATTCAACACACACACAAATGCATACGATAAGAGGACCTACAACCAGACATACTTATGTATACCACCCACCCGCACACACACACGCACACACACACCCCGCAGCATGTCCACGCTCTCGGTCTAGAGGAGCTGCATATGCCTACCCATGCGGACCGAACCAATCTCTGCTGCCTGACACCTCCTCATGTTTCTATAAATCCCTCACTCCATCTCTCCCCTTTTCTCCCTGCCCCCTTGCATCACTCCTTCCACCCCCCCCCTCTCCCTATCTCTCGACCCCCCCCCCCCCCCTTATCTTTCCCACTTGGATGACCTGAAGTGAACAGCACCTTTTTTCTTTTCATTTCCTGTAAATCGGCGTAGCTCACAGTCCCAGGGTTCCTCCTGTTCGCCACAACAGAACCAGACAGACACGTACTCAGGCGGCGTGAACACGCACACTTACGACCGAGAACGCCGTATGAGAGATTCACCGAGATGTCTCGTGAGATTTATCGTGTACATTTATCTCGCGAAGTTAGATTTGTACAGCCGTGATCAGATTTGCAATTTGTGTAACTTTCCAAATGACATCATCCCTTCCCCCGAAACACAGATTTATGTGTAAAGCTGGGACAGTTTTCACATGCAGTTGAACACAGGCCTGCGGTAGTGGTTTTGTATTAAAAAGTGATTTCGTGAGTCATGTATCATTTGCAGTAGATGGTCTGGCACATAAGGCCTTTGCTCCACTGCAAAGAACAGACACAGTCTATCATTTATGTATCTGTACTGTTTGGTGACGTTACGCTCACCCGGTGATGGAAATGCAGAATCTTTCGATAGCTTCTACATTTTATGAATGTGTTTGTTATTGAGTGGCTTTTTGCTTTTAATATTCGTAAGAAAGAGGATTGTGCACGTTGTGTTGCTGCTAGCCTGTGGCGGATTGTGTGATCACTCGGTCCCCAAATGGTTTGGTCACACGAATATCCCTCTAGCCATAATGAGTGATGATGACAGGTGAATCCTGATTCGGACACGGAAAAAAAAACAGGTGATGTGTTTCAGTTGACGTTTTATTGGCCCGCATGGTTCTTATTTCTCGACGACCAGAGTAAACCCAAACCCAAACCAAAAGACAAACCGTGTCGGACAGATCCAGGCTTCTCTTTAATCAAGCCAATCAGGGGAGGACCATTGTTGACGAGGGATCCGTCTGACTCTTCGCTTCCACCCTAATGAAATCAGACAATTTACGACGAGTTGACGTCAGCCGATTTATCCACCGCAGTCGCACACGCCGACACATTTATTTGTTGTGATTAATTACCACCGACGTACTAGAATTAGCGCCACCGAAAAATCAAGTTACAAACAAGTGAAATATGGGAAAATAGGCCGTGTGTGCTGATTGCCTAGCAACACAATGTTCTCAATTGTCCGTATTTCTGAATTGTTGTGTGTGTGTGTGTGTGTGTCTTTGCAGGTTCAGCCATACCTTCCCTATGAGTACACCTGCGAGGGAATGCTAGAGAGGGTACACGCCTACATACAGCATCAGGTGAGCACACACACACACACACACACACACTCACACACACACCGAGAGCATTGCCTCGCCTTGCCTTGCTCCCAGTATTCATTACCATGTGCCCCTGCAGTCTCCCACACCCACGCTCTCTGGTGCTAGACCTTCCAGAACCCCGTAATCAACCCGGACCAGGGATTGATCTCCCCCCAGCTGCCAGCATGGGCTATCCATGTGGCAGGAGCAGAGGGGGGGGGGGGGGGGGGAGAGAGGGAGAGTAGGGAGATAAAGAGGTGAGCAGGGGAGGAGTGGGTGGAGAGAATGAGGGGAGATGACGGACGGACGGGGGGGGGCGAGGTGAGTAAAAAGACACGGCCAGTCATTGTCTGACTGATTTGATATCAATCTTTCCCATCCCAGATAGATTTCAATCCGGGTCGCCGAGTCGGCGAAAATTGCAGTTATCTTCTCTCATTTGTTTCCCAGTAATGTGTTGGCTGACATCGAGCCCTTCAGCGGCCCCAGTCAGAGGTGCGATAGTGTCCTGCAGCCCCATTACCGGCTGATCACACTCCTTTGCATGTTTCAGACACTTCACCGTTCCCACACGACCTCCCGTATATCTGGGAGGTACGCCGACAAAGGTGTGTCGGAGCACGGCTCGTGTGTCGCCGTATTCAGCTAGTCTGTGGGTCGAGGCGGGAGAGGGGGAGGAGCGGTTGTGTGTGTCTGTGTGTGTTGCTCCACATCCCACATCCTGATCAGCTTCACCCCCCCCCCCCCTTTTCTCTCCTCTCCCCTCCCCCCTAACCCCTAGGACTTCTGCGAGCCTCAACCCCCCTTCCCTCCAGCCAACTCCTCCAGGCTGGGCCCGGCGAGTCCCGGCCCTCTGTTCCTCCCCCTGCCCAACACCACAGCCCTGGGCTGGGCCGCCAACGTCACGGCTCCCCCCGCGTGGCCTCCGCTCAGCTCCCTCAGGCTGCTGGCGTCCCAGGAGGGAGAGTCGTGCGTGGAGGCGTGCCGGGGCGACGGCCTGGTGTGCGAGCCGGCGCACTTCCGCTTCGTCAACAACAAGGAGGCCCTCCGCGGGTGAGCGTACGGGGAACACACACACACACACATGCATGCATGCATAATGGAGGCGGCGCTCGCACGCTCACAGGCGCGTGTTGAACGGGGAACGTGGGAGGGGGGGGGGGGGGGGGGGCTTTTCTCCTCACGCAGGCTCTGCTGCCAAACGCGGTGACGGGCTCGCGCCCACGGCCGCGACCCCTGACCCGAGCACACATGAAAGGCCCTTCCCCCCCCCCCCCCCCCACACACCCTGCTACACATGCAGCCGCCCCTCCCCTCCCTCCTCTCCTCTCCTTTAGCCTGCAGCGTCTCTCCCCCAGGCGGGGGTCTCCATCCACCCCTCTCCCCAGTCCGTCAGCGGAAGCCCATTTCAAACGGTTTCCAGGCCTGTCTGAAGTCTCCTCACCCCCCCCCCCCCCCAACCTCACTCAGATCTCCACTGACAGCACACTGCGTAGTGGCACGCCTGTCAGAATCCCCCAAACCACCACCTCACCTCCTTTTCTCATCTCTCCATCCCTCTCTTCCGTTCTCGTTTCTGTTCTGGTGCTGATTTGCTTTCACCTCCTCGGTATCTACAGTTCTATCTCTTTTTCCCCTCACCCCTTTTTTTCTGCTTCTCCCTCTCTCTTTCTCACCTACTCACACGCTTCCCTGCCCCCCCCCCCTTGTTTAGGCACTAAAGGGCGATACTTACAATACTCACATCTTTCTCTCACACGCATCTTTTCTCTCTTTCTTCGTCTCCCCCCCTTTCCCTCCCTCCTTCCTTCCTCTCTTTTTCTCTCCCCCCCTCCGTTGTCTCCCGTCGTCATCGGCGACCCCTCTCTCCCCCCCCCCCACCCCCGCAGGCTGGAGGTGCAGTGCGACTCGATGGACGCCGAGACCAATCACGTGCTCCCGGCCTTCTCTGAACTGCGGCGGGAGTGCGCCCTCCAGAAGGAGCCCCTCCTCTTCAGCTGCGCCGGACACTCGCCCAAGCACCGCCGCCTCTGCCCCTGCAGGGACTTCCGCCGCGGACAGGTGGCGCTGTGCCGCGACTGCTTATGATGCCGGGTGGAGGGGAGGGAGGAGGAAGAGGGCGATGCCAAGGAGGTGCCAACCTGAGGAACCACTGGAGCCGCAGACTCCGCCCGCTTGAGAGTGGACGGTGGGGCTGCGAGCTGAAGTTGTTAAGACCGGTTACGACCGGTTGCGGCCAGGTCGCAATTAGTTCTGGCTGGTTGAGACTCGTTGTACCGTGTCATGGTTGATTGTTTGTGACAGGTTCTAGATTGTGCATAACGGAAGTTATAGCGGGCGATTATCACGGGGTCCAACTGGTTAAAACTGGTTGTAGTGGGGAGTTGACAATATTTTTTTATCCGACTTCCGGTTGGAGTACTAGCTTTAAGGTAAACACCATGATGAGTAGCAGGAAGTGAGCAGAGGAGAAGGCTGGACTGCCAGCAGTCAGGATACCTAACCTATACTTAACTAGGAGCCTGTGGCAGGAGAGGATATATGTACATTAGTGGCCAGAGTGTGACATCACTCAGACGTGCGAGGACCTGCTGTAAACGGTTAAGCCCCGACCACCCTGACACCACAAAGGTTGAGAAAGACATCGCCACGGCTACTGTCACCGGTGAACCTCGGAGGTCTTTCGATGAAGATGGGGAGGGGAGGGGGGAGGTATCAAGAACAGACTCTTCAAACAAACGAGACCATAACATGGAAGTGGACGATGTGGGTCAATAACCAATCATCTTTCCTCTCCCTCTGGGCTTGGTTTTGACGACCCGACGATGGACACTCGGATCACAAGGCAGACCCGGCCTGTTTAAAGATAGCCCGTCCCCATTTATCTGACCGAGGCCAGGTCGAGGCGACGGACAATGCAATCAGCAGACGGCTTCTGTCGCGAAATTAATGTGTTGCGTTGGCTGTATGTGCGGGAGGGTGGTGGGGAGAAGGGAGGGTGAAAGATTATTTTTCAATAAAGTGATTAAGAAATGTGGGTACTGAGCTTTGCTCCCGACGCGAAAACAGAGGATTTTTAAACACCCTCTCGGCTTTCTTGGCGGAAATGGAAGAAGAAGAAAAACAAAATGAAATAAAAACGACTTAAGTTATACAGACAGATCAAAGCTTCTGTGTGGTGTTGTGTCCGTCTCGACTCGAATCACATCCTATCTGTCTGAACGGACGTCTTCCCTCCCTCCGGCTAATCTTCCCGTCTTTTTTCACTCTCCTCTGCCCATCGAACCCCCTTCCATCATCCGTCCGTCCGTCCGTCTGGGGGTAGAAGCGTTTGATCTTTCGTTCCGTCGCGGCCGAAAGGTGGGGAGGGAGCCGTCGATATGTTGCGAGGGTGGGCAGAGGGAGTCAGATATCTGTCAGGTGTTGATGAGGGATGAGTCTGGCTCTGCTGACGTCACCGGCCCAGCCAGGATTTCGACTGTTTCAGGAAGTAGTGGGTGGGTGCTTAGTCAATATACTGTGGCTCGTAGTTCACTAGTCACTTACTAACCTTTTGTTGACTCTACACAAACATGGCTTCTGATTATACATAACTGTTGGGGCGTAATCAAGGCATAATCAAGACACTGATCGTTTCAGCTAAAAGCTGTGACTAGGTTTTTGAAACGGCAGTATCGGATGATATGTAAAAAGCACATATTGCGCATGAAGTAGAAATGGCAACCGTTCTTGATTATCTTTCATGGTGATTTTCTTTATGGGCAAAAATAGACCTAAAAAGTGAGTGCCTTCTTTGGCGGCCACCCTTGATAATCAATATCCATTTCCTCTGAATGACTATTGAATGGAAGCCCATGGATGCCATTTGAGACTCTGCTATTGGTCATTATCCCGCGAATGAAATAGAATGCGATGAATAATAAATCTGAAGTTTTGACAGCCAGGCAGAATTCCCCATTGATTCACCGCCGCCGCAGCGCACGAAAGCCATCCGTTTTCAAAACGTCCACCTCCCCCCTCCCCCCCACCCTTCCCTCCCGCCCACCCTACGGCCATTCAAATGGCGGTGAATCATTTCCGTCCTCCAATTCATTTCCTTGAGCACGATATATACAATGATCGTAAAGAAACACTTAGCTGCCGTGGCCTCGGAGATGAAGTCCCAACTTCCTCCCGGAAGGTTCGGGGGCGCAGCGAGGTAACGTGCTGCCAAACGAAATGTGGCTGAATGTAAATCCTAGTAGCGTAATTAGCGATTAAGTCATAAGCTAATTAGGGAGCGGATTAATTCCTGTGCACTGTAAGGTTAATGGAATGAAGACGGGGGGGGGGGGGGGGGGGGGCAGGCTGAAGCTGGAAGGTCTTTGTGTCGGTGTGTGTGTGTGTGCGTCTGTGAGTGTGCATGCACGCATGCTTTTATTGTGTGCTGGTGGAGGGATTAGTTTACCACTAGGAGGACAAACACACACACATACTCTCTCACACACACACACACCTGAAACCCTGAGATGTTATGGGCCAGGAAGAGATTTATTACAATAGCTAGTTATTCACTTTAGAGAATAAGCACTCAACTCAGTCTTTCATCTCTCTTCCTTCATCACCCTCTTCTTTCACATTCAGGGTGACTTTAAAAAGTTTATAAAGGACAATCTATTCAGACAAGTGGCTGTCCTGCATCGGGATTTCATGATTTTATAGGGCCTCATCAAACAAGCGATCGGGCCAAACATTTCCTGTCAAGGACACCGTGTGTGTGTGTGTGTGTGTGTGTGTGTGTGTGTGGTGGGGGTGTGTGTACGTGTTTCTACTTTTTGCAAGACCTCTGTGAGAGCACCCTAAAGGGGTGAAGAGACCACTGTATTCCAGTTCTTACACAGAGATGTCCAGAGGCTACTTTTAAGCACTCCATCTTGTGCTCCTTTTTGAATCCCGTCCTCCGGGTATTTTCAACCAGGGTAAAAAAAATAAAAAGGCTCCATTTTCTTTTACCGTAAATTGACCAATATCTTTGTAGTTCACAGTCCCAGACCCTACTAAACGAATATATTTCCCCATAAGCTCTCGACAGAGCGAAAGAGCGGAAGAATAAAGAGAACATTCTGGAAGGGTATCCTGTTCTGTACAGCGTAAATCTGGAGATATATGTGAGATCAAAGCTTGGTTTTCTGTGCTCCGTCTTATCTGTATACTGTGTGCTCGGTGAATCAGAACTTGGCTTTCGCTTCAACAAAGGATTTGATGCAGTCTCTGATACCCATGGCCGCCTCTCTGAAGAATTGCATTCGTATCTTGCCCAAAACGATTAAACCAGCTTGGTGTGAGAAGAGACTAATTCGGTAAATAAAAACCACGACAAGGAAGAGATATATCTTATATATCGTATATACTAGAACCGAGATATACTGAAACTGACAAATTCAGGCGAACACACATAAATATTCTGTCTTGTAAATAATCAGTGGCCAATCGAATGGCTTCGCACAACGACAAAAAAAGAAAACATCCTTTACTACCTCCAGCTTTTCCTGCAGCGACGTGAGCAAAGCTTTGACCCTAGTCAACGGCCGGTTGGAGAGGGAAATGTGATTTATGAAGCGAGACCTGGGCTGCTGCCTTCCCAAGGCACCAGATCGATACAAAGAGTGAATCCTGCATTCTAACCTGCCTGGTTACAACGACCACCTCCCTCCTTCCCACATCTCTCGGTTCAACCTTTATTATATAGACTCTCTTTAAACATTCATTTCCGGTTGTTGTTCCTCCGAGTGCGTGTGTGTGCGTGTGTGTGTGTGTGTGTGCGGGTGTGTGTGTGCGGGTGTGTGTGTGTGTGCGTGGGTATGGTGTGTGTGTGTGTGTGTCAGCGTCGCGCTGCGCCCCGACTGACAGATTTGCGCGTGTCTTTGCGTGTGCGTCCGTCACTGCTCTTGTTTGTTTGTTATTACGCGGACATTCGCGCCGGCGTTTTAATTAGGCTCCAGCTCGAGATGGCGAGGCTGGCTGGCTGCGGCAGGCACTGTGTCAGCGAGCCCAGGCTGGGGGAAGCACGGCACTGTGTCAGCGAGCCCAGGCTGGGGGAAGCACGGCACTGTGTCAGCGAGCCCAGGCTGGGGGAAGCACGGGCCTGTGGGTTTCTGGAATGAGATTTTCACACTATTGATTTATAGCTGTCAGGATTCAGTGTGTGTGTGTGTTGCGGGGGGGGGGGGGGGGGGGTCGGGGGGGGGGGGGGGGGTGTTGCCAAGGCACCGGGGGAGTGTGTACGTATATAATTATGTCGCGCCGTGCATGTGTGGGC
>CM042860.1:7558723-7693877 GCA_023658055.1 Thaleichthys pacificus
TAACTGTTCTGTCATAATAGCCCGGTGGCGCATTGCCGTGGCCCTCGGAGGCACGCCGCAGCGCGTGGCCGCTCCCCACACAGGTCGACCGCGGCCGCGAGGCGATTGGAAAAAGGGCCGCGCGGAAGCCAAACAAAAGAAACAGGGATTTTCACAGCGTGATGCCACCCCCTTAACGACCCTTTCAGAGTAATGCGACTGTGGTGAATCGGGAGAGATGCAAAGAGAGAGCCGGCTCTCTCTGGCCCGCTCGGAAATGCGAAAAAAGGAAGTCGGGTCGCAAGCGGTCAACAGCGAGGTGGGTGGTTCAGGAGTGGAAGCCACTAATTGGTTCCTCGCCTCTCATGTAAAGGTAGTTCAAGCTGGGAACCATTGCTTGGAAACGGAGAGAGAGAGAGAGAGAGAGAGAGAGAGAGAGCGAGCAAGAGCGCGAGAGTAAGATGAAAACCTGAAACAGCAGACACAGAAGGGACTGTTGCTGTGGCGGCGAGATCCAGAGAGCCTGCCTTAGACCTCTCTCGATGCCCAGTGAGGGGGCCTCAAAGGCAGGACCCGGGAGACCGAGGCAACCCTCTTGATGGTGATGAGCGGGAACTTTCTTTTGACCCTCATCCACCATCTTCCCTCATGTCTGTGTCTACCGTGAACCTTGCATCTCTACCTCAAAACACTGAAATAACACGAACCCCAGAGGAGAGGAGAGGGGGTGAAGCGGGGGAGAGGAGGGGGAGAGGAGGGGGTGAAGAGGGGGTGAGGAGGGGGAGAGTGAGGAGGGGGAGAGGAGGGGGCAGGAACAAAAGGAGGGAATCAAAGAAAGGAAGGGGAAAGCTATTATCGGAGTCAGAATGCCGAACTAATGATTGTCCCAATGACTTTGACCCAGACATCTGGCGGACTGGGACATGGTCTTGTTGTAAAAGGTGAGGTTATGGTCCACTGAGGTGGAAAGCAGCTCAGATCTTTCTGTCTGTGTGTGTGTGTGTGTGTGTGTGTGTGTGTGTGTGTGTGTGAGATAGAGAGAGAGATAGATAGTGCATGCGTGCACACTTGCACAATAACTTCCATCCCACATACATGCAAACACTGAAGTGCAGAGGGACGGGTGCTCCTATGCTAAGCAGATCTAAATACAGCAGCTTCATCTACCAGCTCAACCCCCTGGGGGGGAGAGTCTGTGTGTACAGTACTAACCCTTCCATATGCAAAACAAACACACACACCCCACTTCCCCCCCACTTCCCCCCATTTAACCAGTTGTGTATTTGAAGTAAATAGGGTTCAGGATTAGGGTTAGAGTCAGTGGTGAGGGGTAAGGTTAGGGGTAAGGAAGAGCTCGTCGTTGAAGGGGAGTGAAGTCCTCACTAGTATAGTAAAACAAACGTGAGTGTGTGTGTGTGTGTGTCTCCAGCTCTAATTATAGAGGTAGTATCTGTGATGTGCAGGATGCAGTGGTTTTGGAGGTACAGTAGGGCGGGGTGGGCCCCGGGGGGACTCACACTACATGAGAAGGAGGGGCTTTGATCTCTCCATGACTACAGAGAGAAACGCTGGTGTCAGCTCCAAAGCGTCCACGCTGGAACACGCGCACACACACGCACACACATACTATAACCGTGACACATCACAAGCACGCAACATCCCTTGACATAGCTTACATTCTTACAAACACACACATAAAGATACTGTATACCGGCAGAGCTCAGGTGTCTACCAGGACTGGAATGCTTTGATGCTGGGGTGACAGGACAGGTAGTAGGCACAGATATGGAGGCAGTTACCAGACAATATCAGGATGTGTCAGTTGGGACTTAGAACCATGTGACTGACAGCGCTTTGTGACATATGCGTATGGTCTAGACTAGACTCTGGGGAATGTAATTGCTATAGTTATAAATATTTATGTTTTTCATATCTGGAAACATAACAGCTTGTATATTCCTTTTCGATGACAGATTGTAGATGTCAAATTGAGTATATGCCAATTAAGGTGCCTTAAATTAGTGGTAATATGCAAAACACTGGAGTTTACAAATATTTGCTCAAGCCCACGGGGTTTCAAAAAACATATTGGCAGCACTCAACGTTTCTTTCGAACAAATCTCAGACAAAGACAATTGAAAAGTTATGTGGGTCATACAACCGGATGTGCAGTGTGCGCTGTTTGGACTTTAATTGGCCCAGGTATGCTTGCTCCGTTGTCGCCAAGGAGTTGAGCGGTGTCGGTTTCACGATTGAAAGGTTCGGAGTTTGCCAGAAGAAAGGTATCTAAGGTAGATAAATCTCAGCAATGTTCTTGCTGCCTCTTTACTTTCTGTATCTTTTATTGCCAAGAAACTCGCAATTTATTAGCCCGAAGTTCGAACTTTATTAGCCCGAAGTTCGAAGATTGGATTCATACAGGCTTGAAGTAACTTCTTGAGGTTATTATTATAGCCTCAACATTACGGTGCCATATTAGGCAAAAAGACGACACAGCACACTATTTGAACTGTTCAACAACATCGTCTAATTTCCTGAAAAACAGCATACTGTTGCTACACTACAAATGGACAGATTATGCAGCCTATATCATAGCGGGTTTGTTCATCTGTGCTAGCCGACATGTATGAACGAGGAAGCATTCATGTATGGAATTTGCTGCCAATCCTTAAAGAAACAGGCTGTACCTAATTAGGACGCTTTTGCACAAAAGCTCCTGGATTTGTTTTATTTTCTCTGTGAGGCTTTTTCCCTCATCATTATCTTAGGACATCTGGTTGCTTTAACTGAGTATCTTTCCCTCGCTTTAATGAAGGCTCATATTTAATATTTAGCATAAAAAGCTGTATGTTCGGGCCAAAACACGCTAAGCAGATGGTGACAAAAATACGCCTAAAGCGTGGATCATAAAATCATCCTTTATCGTGTATAGCCATGTAAACATATTTTTTATTCAACACATTTTCTGGTATGGGTGCTCATAACAATTTCTATCAGGCAATGCTTGTTTTGGTCCAAACACCAGGTGAATCCCTGAAAGCAAACAGCGGCGACAGCAACGCCAAGATGTCGTTTGAAAAACAAATGACATTTGGAGCCACACGGTCCCTCAGCGCCGCCGCAACCGACAACAAACACGATTCATTCTGTCACCCAATCCTTCACAGTCTCTGCACTTCGTTCCGACCATTTTTCGTGTGTGTTGGTTGGGTGTGTGTCTTTTCTTCTATCTCTTAACCGCAGGAGATTGAATACTTCCTCCTTCTTACGAGGCCTCGATCTTGATCTCCTCTTCGCAAGGTGCGAAGCCCACAGCTTAGCCAGCCTCCAGGCTGTGATCGTCCGTACGCGTGGCTCAGGAACTGCTCCTGTTGTGAAGACTACCGACCGTGAGGAGATCCAACAGGCCTCCACCGTGGAGAGGAAATACAGACGTTATCTGGGTCGAGGTCCACTTATACGAGCCTCCAGACAGACTGAGGGATGGAGAAGTCCCCCCCCCTGTCTGCCTTGGCTTGGCTGTACGAACACGCAGACACACACACACACACACGCCATGTGATACACCCAGCCAGTGGGGCTAGTGTGCTCACACAGGAAAGAAAAAACATTTGAGAGGAGGGGGGGGGGGGGGTATTTTTACACGCCAGACACACACACGCTCACTGGTTATCTGACGCTCGGGGTGCTCCAGTGCACTCGTCCTCGACCTCCCCCCCCCCCCTCCCCCCCCCAACCCCACCTTTCTTCTTGAGCACTCACTCAGACACTCGCGCACACACACACACACACACACACACACACACACACACTTAGGCACACCCACTTAGGCCCACTCGTAGTCTGAAGCGGCGAGGACCTTTTAGCTGAAGTGATCCCCGGTGCGAGACGGGGAAACGGACGAGAAGCGACGGAGGGTGAAGACCACTGGAGCTGGACGCCCCCGGCCCCCTCCAAAGCCCCACGCTCGCCTCATCCACTTAGCGTCGTCTGGGGGGCCCGGAGGTAACCGTGACCCGCCTGAATCCCACGCCTGGAACGAGAAGAGACTCTTGACCTCAGGATGAGGAGCACTCGAACGGGAAACACAAACCCCGGCTAAGCTTTCGCCGCTACGGACGCACGTATTTTCCGTCTCGGACCGGACTTCAGGGCGTCGAGCTGACGCCTTCTTCGAACGCCCCCCCCCCCCTGTAGATGCTGATTGGACCGTCGATGAACCACCCGACCTCGGTGGGTGGTGCGCCGCAAATGTACCAGTCGGATCTGAAGTCCCCGTCACGTGCGCGGTAACCCTCCGGTGTCGTGTCGCTTTGCGCTTTCCCGCCCCCCCCTCCCGCCACCCCGCCCGCGCCGTCTCAGCGGGGTTTGTTTGGCGAGCGCAGCGTGGCGTCGACGCTCATGTCAGTACAGATTCCCGGGTTTGCTCGCTCATTCACTTTGAGTCTCTCTTTTTCTCTCTTCCTCCGCCCCCTCTCTCTCTCTCCCTCCCCTCTCTCTCTCCCTCCCCCCTCTCTCTCTTCTCCTCCCCCCTCTCTCTCTCTCTCCCCCTCTCTCTCCCCCTCTCTCTCTCTCTCTCCCTCTCTCCCTCTCTCTCCCCCTCTCCCTCTCTCCCTCTCTCTCCTCTCTCTCCCCCCTCCCTCTCTCCCTCTCTCTCCCTCTCCCCCCTCTCTCTCTCCTCTCCCCCCTCTCTCTCCCCCCTCTCTCTCTCTCTCCCCCCCTCTCTCTCCCCCCTCTCTCTCTCTCCTCCCTCTCCCCCTCTCTCCCCTCTCTCCCTCTCTCCCTCTCTCTCCCTCTCCCCCCCTCTCTCCCCTCTCCCTCTCTCTCTCTCTCTCTCTCTATCTCGTTGTACCATCATCCAGTGTTCTTTATGCATAAGGCTGGCAGGCTGCTCAATTATGAAAGCGTGCTTGTGTAAACGCGAGCCCAGGAACGAGGCCCGCGTTCCGTGTGATGTCTGTGAGCGTTGTGTGAGTGCTCTGGATCACGGTCTACAAGTGGGTCTCCGCTCTGTACGACACAGAGCCTCAGACCGGACAGGAAACACCTGCTTTGGAGAACGCCAGGAGGAGTTTGGAGGATTTGCTGCGTCCTCACACAAGTGGGTTGTCTTCACCTCGAACTCTCAAACAAGATGACCCCTTTCCCAACTTCTGACTTGATACTCTGTACATGGCTGCACAGGTGGGTTCTTCATGAGGTATTGCACTCCTGTACAGTTTTGCGGGACAACAATGTTTTACTTGGTAGGTCGTTAAAAACCCGAGTGTTAAGTGTTGACAAAAACCTCTTCAAACCACCACCAAGACGTTGTGAGCTTCATGCTCTGGCTAGTGTGCGGACAGCAGCCTCTCTCACTCTGTGAAAGGAGTCCAATGTGCCTTTTTTCCACTCCGTCAAGAGGATCCTCATGTGGATCAATGCAAGCTGAATACAACCCTTTAATACAGTGGCTGTCCTTTTGATAGCTTTCTTATTCTCTCTCTCTCTCTCTCTCTCTCTCTCTCTCTCTGTCGTTCGCTTCCTCTCTCTCACTCTCTTTCCAACAGTCTCTCACTCTCTCTCTCTCTCTCTCTCCCTCTCTGTCATTCGCTTCCTCTCTCACTCTCTTTCCAACAGTCTCTCACTCTCTCACTCTCCCGTCTTCCTCTCCAGATTAATCTCTTTTAGCCGAGCTGTTCAAACATGGCCCAGTTTGGATGACACACAGACGGAGTGTTATAAATGACTCTCCCCTCTGTTGCCGCTGCAAAACAACCCTTCCACTACAGTGCGCAGCACTGTGGGGTTCCAGAAGGCTCGAGTTGTTATTTTGAATGCAACTCTAAAGTCGTTGCATTAGGCTCTAATAGGCCCCTTTGGGCTTTGTGGAGAGCAGAGGTGGTCGTTCAAGTACACAAACGGTTGGCTGGGAGTTTGTTTTGATGCCCTTTGCAGAATAAGAATGGGTAGTTGTCCCTGATAGGGTAGCCCGACTGTCTAGTTAGACTGGTCTTCAAAACTAAACCAGGCTAAATGGTCTCTAGGGACCCACTCTGTCAAGTGAAATGCAGTGTAATCGTGTGCAGGCAGTGTGCAGTGTGTGTACATACAGTTTATTTCCGTTTGCTGGACTTGAGCCAATAATCTGGCCCGAAACGAGGCACACTTGACATTTTATTCAAGACGAAACTCACCGACGCATACAAATATACATGCGCTTTTGCATATATTACGGCATGTGCCTTCAAGTTACTCTCTCTGACGGGAACCGTGTGGTGTTCTCCATGTCTGGGCTTGTGACTTTCACTGTCACAATGTGCTTAAGAAATATAAATATGCCACCGCGAGATGCGTTGCTGTGCCGTCCGTGATGCACGCCTCTGCAAAAACACACACACACGCAAACAGAGTTCGTTTCAATGCAATGAATATGTATTCTGAATAAGGAAAGGTGTCCCCTCCAGGGTCGGGCATAGCAGCCGGGTCTGCGCAGCATACTGATCGTGCTACAACACCTCCGCGTGAGCTTGTCACTCCGCCGCTGTTATGACTTCTCTCGCTTCCTGTGGAAGCCTGCTCTTAATTAGAACATGGGCACTGTCTGGTGAGAGAGAGGGATGTGAGCGAGTGAGATAGTGGGAGAGAGAGAGGGGGGGGGGGGGGGGGGGGAGAGAGACTTGCTGAGGTGTGTGCGTAGAGAGAGGGGGCTGAGTTTGGTTATGTGGGAAGGCTATGACGATGTGTTTGAGGGAGAGAGAGAGAGATGGTGTGTTTAACGCGGGATGTCGAAAAGAGAGAGGCACACAGTTCAACGAGGGAGGGGAGCGGAGGAGAGGGGGGGGGGGACTTGAGGAGGAAGTGAAAGAGAGATGAAGAAGGGTGCCAGGGCCCACCAGGCTGCGCTTCACAGCAAAGACAATAACAGCACTCATCCACTCCCTCACGCACTCTCACACGTACACAGAGCATTAGAAACTGTGAACATGTCCTGTTGTTTATTTCCCACAGCAACATATTTAATAAACTGATATTTAATGTAGCTGCACACCCTCCTACTCTTATAGAGGCCCGACAGAGGCCCGATAGAGGCCCGATAGAGGCCAGATAGGGACACACCCACACTGGGCCCCAACGCAGCCAACCACTTAACCACAGAAGGAAACAAGTAGGATTAACTTGACCAATTTGACAGGAGAGTGTTGGGTGTGTGTGTTGGTGTGTGTGTGTGTGAGTCCCCACAGGGAGAATGCTAAGGCTGAATGCCATCTCCATCTCTCCCCGGCACAGTGGACATCTGGAATAGTCGAGACGCCCCAGCAGGGAGATGAAAGGAGAGGAAGTGCTTGGTGACGACGAGCCCAGGTCTCCTCCAGTCTCTCACTTCAACCATTATTCATCAGCCCAGCCGTGGTTGCTGAATGGACAGCAGAACAGGAAGTACTTGTGTGTGTGTGTATCAGTGTGTTAGTGTGCGCTTTGGTGTCTTTCCATGGAAAAAGATGACAGAAACGTGGGGGCGATGTACAGTGTGTGTGTGTGTGTGTCTATTCGGGGCGTCCCTGAGCGAGTGTCTGCACAGACCAAAGAGCCCCCGTTCCCCCCAGAGCCTCTTCTGTATGAGACTCAGTCCATCAGGCAGCCCCACTGCCTACCCTCCCTAATTAGACAGGCCGCCTATCAGCCGCTCCCGCTGTAAGACCCCCCCTTGAACTCATCAACCACACAGCTGGTGTCGAGCCATGGACCAATGCTTTTTTTGGGCATCCCAGAAATGTCCATAAAGAGGCATTTGTAGACATTGCATGATTGCCTCCTCTGTGCCGGGGTAAGAAAAACAAAGAATATCTTTCTATGGACACATACAATGTCGTTTCAAGAGGACACAGCTGCTGATCTGCCAGCAAGAACTGCTCCATAAATGTTTTGGGCTCCAGGACCACGGACAGGGGTACTCACTCCGTGCCACAGAGTAGGTCTTCAGGACCATGGACAGAGACACTGGCAGCTGAGGCCAACCATGGCAAAGCCCCAACCAGACACGGCTTGCAAACGATAATGAACCCAACCAGCAGATGTTTTCACAGTCTTACCCTTCGCCTCACGCCTGCCTCCAGTGTTCTCCTGCTACCCATTTAACCGAAAGAGCCATGGAAAAGCCGTCAGATCTCATCACCTCACATCAAGTAAACTATTTGAAATCCAACACAGAATGTTGCCCTGGAACACATTTTCTTGCAGTGAGAGTCCAAGTGGGGATGGTCCAGGGGCCTCGAGCGCAATGGAACTGAACTCCAACTTCCAAGCCTTCAAGAACTTCCCAAACTTTTCTTCTTTTGATTGACGTCAAGGCTGAAAACCTTCGACGCGGCTCCCGGCGACGAACACGGGGTGTAAATGGACGAGCACGGGGTCGTTGAAGCGTCTCCAGAAGGTGACGGTCTGTTCCAGCCCGTGTGCGGCGTGCACCGGCGGGACCCACAGGCGTGTTCCTCTCTGACGCGACCACACGCCATTCGTCTCCATCGGAGTGTTTGCGTGTGCGGGGAGGGGGTGGAGTGCCAGCATGCCACTCTGTGTCGACGAGCCTCTCAGGGTGTTCAGGGCGGGCCCTGCCCATCTGGACCAGCTGTGACCTGACCGAATGGAGTGAGGACGGAGGGGCAAAGGGGGGCACGGGGGGGGGGGGTTCATGGGGGGGGTCGAAGGATGAGCGAGCACTTTGGAAGAGGTGCGTGGAAGAGCTGCCAATTTTGAAGGAGAGGGACCCAGGGAGGGGGAAAGAGAGTAAATAGAGTGTCGATCTGGAACCTTCCGTCCAAATGTTTTTCTAGTCACGGAGAAAGCCGTCGATATTCTCCGGTCGCTGCTCTGGGGGATGGGACGCTAGCCGCCCCGGCCTCGCATCTCCGCGCGTGGACGTGCTTGAACCGTGCCGACCTAGCGACGACGTTTGGGGCCGAACAAGGATCCTCCCTACTGCCGCTCGCCGCGCTCTGAAAAAAAACAACCTCGGAACGTTCGTCCACGGCCCATTTATCGGAACCAGTGCCCGCTAGCAAAGCTCCTTAGCACGCTAATCAGTTGGCTCTGCCTTGTCGCTCCCGCTGAGGCGCTTGATGGGCGATGATATCTTTTCACTTGTCCTTGGAGGACTTTAGAGGATGCCGAGTTTCTTTTTTCGGCGCTGCGCGTTCGTCAGGTTCAGATGCCCTTGATGTTGAGAGGAAGTCCACGAGGGAAAGAAGGGAAGACGAGACAAAAGAAGACCCAATGGTGGAGAGTAGAGAGGGAGGGGGCGGTGTGTGTGTGTGTTAGAGGGGGAGGGGGGGCGGTGTGTGTGTGTGTGTTAGAGGGGGAGGGGGTGTGTGTGTGTGTGTGTTAGAGGGGGAGGGTGTGTGTGTGTGTGTGTGTGTGTTAGAGGGGGAGGGGGTGTGTGTGTGTGTGTGTGTGTGTTAGAGGGGGAGGGGGGGCGGTGTGTGTGTGTGTGTGTGTGTGTTAGAGGGGGAGGGTGCATGTTTTCTGGATTGGTGACGTGGACTATAACCCCAGGCTCGTGGCTTCTGTCGCGGTGGTGTCATGCCGACGGTGGTGTCATGCCGACTGGGAACGGCGAGGCCCCGGAGGCACTCACTGAGACGGGCAGGAGAAAAAGAGCCGCTCGGCTATAAAAAAAAAGAAGTGGGGTCCTGATTTCCCTCTGGCATGAATAAGGCCACCCGTGGAGAGGTCCGCACACTCTGTCTCAAACAGCTTCTCTGTCATGCCGGCTCTTCTCTGATCTTCTGCCCCTTCTCTTATTCATATCCTCACAAGAGTACACACACACACACACACACACACACACACACACACTAGCCTCAACCCATCATGGCCACCATGAAAGGAATATTAAAGATTATTATTATTAGCCAAACCATATCTCATCGCCGTTGTTATAGAAACTGCATGAATTGAGGTTGCATGCTGGTGCATGCTGTCTGAAGGCCAACTGTTCCAACACTGACCTTCCCATGCTCCCCTCTGCTATGCTAATATCTACCTTAGATATGGCCAATGACCTTTAAACTGGCATTACGGGTCATTAATATGCAAATGTCTGTGTTTAGTGACTTTGACAACAACAGTTGTGCATAATCATTTAATCGCCCAACAAAGGCTTTGGAAAAGGCTTTGAATGTTGAAGATGACCTCTATTATGATTACTGTTCTGTGTGTGTGTGCCTGTGTGTGTGTGTGTGTGTTTGTGGGTGGGGGGGGGGGTGCATCAAGGATGTGTTAGGCTGATCAGGGACATGAAGTAACATAGGGGGATTTGATAGGCGACTTTTTGTTCATTGTGTCTGTTTGTATGCTTGTGTGTGTTTGATGCTTGTGCGTGTATGTGTTTGATGCTTGTGTGTGTGTGTTTGTATGCTTGTGTGTGTTTGATGCTTGTGTGTGTGTTTGTATGCTTGTGTGTTTGTATGCTTGTGTGTGTGTGTGTGTTTGTATGCTTGTGTGTGTGTGTGCGTTCTAACAGACCACCCGCTATCTCCCTTGTTCCTTCCATCCCTTCATACGATCACAGTCAAAGCAAACAGCAGTGCCCGTCTATTGAACCAGAGCAGCTTTGGTAACTGGCGAGTGTAAATGAAACTGATTAGGGGTTGGAGCCACGCGTCAAAGCCACAGAGACAGATGGGAGCCCGAGAGCCAATGCCAGAGAGCACTGAGAGCACTGAGAGCACTGTAAACTAGCCCTTCCTGGGGGAGACGCATGCACCAACTCTCTCTCTCTCTGTCTCTCTCTCACCACACACACATCACTGTATCATCATCCTTCATCACCGTCCAAGACGATTGCTGCTCTTTCCTCTCTCTCTTTCCATCCCTCCCTTTTTCTTTCATCTTATTTTTGTATTTTTTCAATTCTTTCCCAACCATGTAACTGCCGGTTTGTGTCGCCCGATTTCGCTAGCTCCACTTTCAAGCCTGTCGCCGTCTAACACCGGGACAAAGAGTCCTCCATCAGTCCCATCTTCCTGTATGGAGATTTTTTTTTAAAGTACTCCCACAAGGAGTAGCACCTCCGCTTTTTACCAGAACGAATCATTCCTCAGCAACAAGACCGTACTGCTTTAGCACGTGGGTCACAAGATGGGGAAAGCTATTACCTTGCTTCAGTAGCGAGCTTTTGGAGTGAGGTGGCTGAGTGGTTAGGGAATCGGGCTAGTAATCTGAAGGTTGCCGGTTCGATTCCCGGCCGTGCGAAATGACGTTGTGTCCTTGGGCAAGGCACTTCACCCTACTTGCCTCGGGGGAGAATGTCCCTGTACTTACTGTAAGTCGCTCTGGATAAGAGCGTCTGCTAAATGACAGAATGTAAATGTAAGTGCTACCGTTTGAAATGTCAGGACACCATTACGGAAAGGTGCGTCGCCGGCTACACTCGGCTCACCTTCCTGCTCACCCAGGCAGGCGCAGGGGGGGGGGGAATGCGGGCGGCTTCAATATTATGGAAATGTTCATTTTGATAAGCCCTCCCTGGTTTTGTTTGATGGACAGCGAAGTAGAAAAGGGCTATCAGGGAGCAGGGCACTGGGCAATGGGGAGGGGGGACGACGACACAAAGCAGACTTAATGACAGGAGATAGCTTTGTGGAAGAGGCTTCAGATAAGGAAGGCAAGGGTATTGTGCATTTGGGTGTGTGTGTGTGTGTGAGAGGGAGAGCTGGGGAGAAAGTGTGTGTGTCAACGCTGGTGAGTGTGCGTGTGTCACTAATAGCACATGGAGAGAGAATCCAGAGTGGTTATGTGTGATCCCGATGGTGTGTAGGGAGAGAGTGGGGTCGTGTTTATCAGCAGAAGACTCTTAATAACCATTGTGTCTAAAATTATACCCTGCTGTTGTCATTAGTGAATAATACGTTCCACTAGAGGGGGTTGTGAACTTTTGTAGGAGCCTGAAAGAATTACTAATGCAAAAAAACATCTCCGGGAACTGTACCGGAAAAGTTTCCTTCTAGTAAGCTCATAATCAAACAATGGAATAATTTAGTTGTTGTAAGTCATTTTCTACATTTGCATGGAGTGAAATATCACAGGGCATCTTAAAAAGGCTTCTAGGTTGGTCTAGTAGTCCATTCTATGCTGTCAGTGCTAAGGTAATATGGCCCACAGTCAAGATAGTCTTCAGAGTGTGTGTGGCCTTCATAGTAGCTGATCAATAGCTCATCCAGAGTCAGTCAATACCCTCACAGTCTGGCAGACACACTGATGACTATTGGTCTATCAGAGCTACTCTCTCTCTCTCTCTCTCTCTCTCTCTCTCTCTCTCTCTCTCCTCTCTCTCTGTATAGCTGTGTCTCCTTGTCTATCTCTCTCCTACTCACTCATTCACTCACTCAGTCATTCACTCATTCACCCACACTCACTCTCTCACAGGCTTCCTCCTACATGACATCTATAGAATCATTAAAAACCTGATTAAGTTTCTAATCGAGCTCATTTACTGGCTTCATTTTCCAAGCAACACACAGGAGCCTACATATAGTGGGTGCAGTTGATAATCAAGGACTATCTCTCCTTAATGCCATGCACACACGTACAGTTAATTACACATTCATGCATACACACACACTCGTGCCTGGAGCCAGCTAATCTTCGAATGAGCTCTTCAATGGACCACCATCTCGCACCTCACTATCCATTTCACAGAACATGAGAAAATGTAGCTGTCCTTGATAAAAACAATAGTGCAGCAGTCGCCCTGGCAACCTGAGGGTGGGACCACAGAGGTGTAAAAATAGCTTTTCCAGACCGCGCCAGTCGGCTGTGATACTTTTCTGGCGGCCTCCGCTTATGCCATTTAGTCACTTCCTGGAACATGTGTGATTGGTTGATAGGTGGTGTGACTACCAAAGACTCTGGTCCCAGTGGTCGTGCTGGTCTCAGTACAGGAAGGGGACCTTAGGAATGGGTTTGAAGACTTGGCTGTGTTTGTTTTTTTGTTTGTTTGAGTTTTTCTTCAGTTTGAGGCACCTTGGAGATGTTAAAATTGTCTTCCCACTGAAGTAGGACTTTAATGAGGCTTGATTTTTGCGCGGCTTGTTATTTATTTATCTGTGCTCTTTCTTCTCATTGCAGTCTCGGCCTAAATCACCTACCTCATCCATTCCCGACAACAGCCCCCCCCCCCTCCCCTCCCCTCCTGCCCCATTTTCAATAATCACTTGGAACAAGCTTGCAATCGACTGCTACGGCCAATTGGCTGCTGGCCCCAGGAGGGAGAAACCAATCAAGGAAAAAGGGTCTGACTTCTAATTTGTCCCGTCGAAACCCCAAAGAACTATCGTTAATCTGTTACGCTGAGGTCACAAACTGGATGTCAGGTCCAATCACACATGGCCGTGGTACAACCCACCATGCGGTCAAACAGGCTAGCAGTGTGTCAAGTTATTCAAGTAAAATGATCTGAGATGATTTATACATTTGTATCTGTGGTAATTAAACAAAGATTTGGCTTGAGTGGGACATGAAGTGAATTTGACCCACGGACTAAATCAAACGACTTTTTTGTTAATATAAAATATTGCATGTAGAATGCTGTCAATTCAGAGAAGAAAAGCGATGTACAGTATGCTAAATGATGACACTTTCAATTTCTTGAAGTGTATCAAGATTGACTGGCTGCTTGTTACTGTGCTGCAAATGCAGCAAGAGACTGATCAAACGATTTGAGTTACTCAAGCCAGCTGTGTGTGCGCGTGCGTGTGTGCGTGTGTGCGTGTGCATGCATGTGTGTGTCAGGAGATTGTAATCCTTGGGTTGCAGTCTGGTGAACACAAACACACACACACAACTCTCTCTGTAGTATGGTCAACACACACACACAGACACACACACAGACACACACATCCCAGAGTGAGCATATTTATCAGTGGCTGACATGTGTTTCTTGTCTTTATTAGTACTTTGGCACCCAATCTGTGGACCATGTGACAGTGATGGAGCAGTCCATCTCACCAACACGAGGGGGGTGGAGGGGTGTGTGTGTGTGTGTGGGGGGGGGGGGTGGGGGGGGGGGGTGCTGGTACTGGTCTGCCCCACATCCTCCAGCATGGCTCCATTACCAAACACTAGCACAGTGGGGATGCGTTCCACGGTGACGGATCACCACGGCAACCCGTTTGGAAGTATGGTAAAGACGCCCCATGGTTTATGCAAGCTGATGAAGTCTATTCTGGAAACCTATTGTGGAAAACTCTCACAACACGCACACACACCCACTTAACGACGTGCACACACTTACTGTACACACACACACTCACACACACATTGTGAGCAGGACTGGGGGATGCTGGGAGCAGGCACAGTCGGTGTTAACTAAGCAGCAGCACCCAGGTCCAGTCACGGTCGGCCTCCCACCAATCCCTCAGCCGTCCAATTACAGCCCCCTGCTGAAGAGGATTCTGGGTATTTAGAGGGCCTGGCTGCTCACCAGAAGAGACACTTGTATTCACCAGGACAAACCGGCAAATGAAGTTCCCTTTTCTCTTCTATTGTTTGTCTGCGGTACTCTCAGCGGAGGTCCCCCCCCCCCCCCCCCCGACAAAAACGAGCAACCTGAGTATAAATAATAGCAACCTAAAAAATCTGTCTAAAAATAATATATAATCAATAAAATATTGCAGCGTTCTTCCACCCCGAGGAAACGGTTCTACGAGCTCTGCTAATGGTCTCAGAGGGAGATGTGTGTGTGTGTGTGTGGAGGGGGGGGGGGGACAGGGGTGTGGTTAATTTGGGAGCAGGTCTCTGGGCTGAAGATGTGCTGGTGGAAGACTGCACTGGGAAGCATTTTAGATGAGCTCTGAGCCGGCTAAAGATCCTAGCCTTGCTCTTAGATAGGAGTGCAGGCCTTGCTTGGAAATATCGATCAGTTCCACTAGCATCAAGCTTTCTGTTTGCTGTATATATATATTGCCTGCATACATGCAATGCTTGATTCAGTCTCATTCAACTTTAAGTTTCATTGCAAGTCTAATGCTCTTTCGTTTGCCTGTATAACTATTGGGTTTTGCGATCAATAAAACGTCTCGTTCTCCAGTGAGGCAAACTCGGCAGTATAACCCCTCACACAGTTAGCATGTCTCGAAGACTGGGAGACTTTTAGCGATTTCCGCCCAAAGCGCGCTCGTCCAGGGCATCCTGGGATTATTAAAATGCAAATCGCCCCCTCTGCGTCATCCATCACAGACGAGGAGAGTCAGACCCGGAGCGGCGACGCCGTGAAAGCGCACACCTTGCACAAAGTTTGTTTCCAGGTGGTGGGAGTGGTGGTGTGGGGGAGGGGGGAGGGGGAGGGGGGAGGGGGAGAGGGGGGGGAGGGGAGTGACCCTTCCCCGTCTCCTCCCTCTATGTATAAAATAGTGTGTAGGCTACTGCATGTATATACTCTAAGTACAGTGCCAGAGTATTTGACACGAACGTTGTCTTAAATATTTGTGTTCACATTTTAGCTTAGCCTTTTACTTTACTTTCTAAAGGTACTGCATTGTGGACGTATACAGGCTCCTAAATGAACGTGATAGATTCTCATGTGTTAATACGTAGTCTCTCAGCTCTCTCTTCTCATACATAAAATCAAATAAGCCTACATCATGCAGTCAGCGTGATAACGTTTACCCCATGTCTGATTAATAATACATTCGAAGACGGTTAATTAGGCAGAAGTGTAGAAAAGTGTAAGCTGAACAGAAGGGAGGACTAGTGTGTCAGTGTGTGTGTGTGCGTGCGTGTGTGTGTGCGTGTGCGAGAGAGGGAGAGTTCTCTCTGTCCATGTGCAGATCCATCACAAGTGACAACATGCAAATAGAGCCGCCGCAATGACGTACAGAGCAGCCCATGCAGGAAACACAGGTGTGTGTGTGTGTGTGTGTGTGCGTTCTTGTGTGTGTCACATGTTCCCGGCAGTACACTCTCTCTCTCTCTCTCTTCACTCTCTCACTCTCTCTCTCTCTCGCTCTCTCGCTCTCTCCTCTCCCCTCTCTCTCTCCCTCTCCCGCTCTCCCACTCACACACACACACACACACTCTGACCCCTCAGAGGACAAAGCCATTACAGGATTGTTTATCCCTTTGCTGGAGCAGGCCCCTCTGTTTCTAATGGAGGTTCAGTGTGACCTTTCGCCACTGTAAACACTCACCTACAACGAGGCCTTTCCACCACAATTCACTTTAACTACCCTCGCAGCAATCGGGCCCTGTGAGCTGGTCTCTGTCCTCCACGGCTGTGCGGCCCAGCCGACTCCCTCATCCCTCATCCTCTCTTTCATCCGTTAAAAAAAGGAGTGGTCCTCTGGAACGACTGGGGTAATTAAGCCCGGGAGGCACAACTGGTGGAGGCGATACTGGGGTAATCCTGAGGAGCAGCATAGAGCATGGAGGGGGGGGATGGAGAACTGGGGGGGGGGGGGGGGGGAGGGATGGGGGAACAGGAGGACATGATGTCCAGCTTGTGTGGTCTTCTGCTTAAAATCGCCATTCATTTGTAAATGGCGATAAGCACCTTCTCAAACAGACAGTGAAAGTAGTTGGACTGAAAGTTTTCTCTCTTTTCTGGAGCCTATCTGTTTATTGTGCGGCTGGCTGGAGAGATTATACCTGCATCAGCTGCTGAGGTAGTGGGAATGGTGTGTGTGTGTGTTTGTTGTTTGCGTGTGTGTTGTTTGTGTGCGTGTGGTTGTGTGTGTGTGGGGAACAGCTGCAGTGGAATGGAGTTATCATTCATCCTCATTTGCATGTTGCAATCTGCACGCTCACACACACACACGGCACCACTTAACTGAGAGGTCTGTTTTAGCCAGCCTTTAAAAGTTAGCGGTGTTGACTCGCTAGTTTGAGAGAGAGAGGAGAGAGAGAGAGAGAGAGAGAGAGGGAGGGAGGGAGGAGGAATAGGACAGGGAGACAAAAAGGGAGGGTGAGAGAGAGACAAAGAGAGATGGAGAGAGGCAGGCTGGGATCCCGCAGGGCTCCAGTAGATTGGCAGTGTCTAAAAGGAGAGTGGTTTGCCGGCGGTGGTTTGCCGGCGGAGGATTGCCTCCGATTGGCTGTTTGTTTAATCCCAATGCGAGACCTGGCAAGATCAGCCTCCCTGTGTAAGCCCCTCTGATTAGATAGCCTCTATTTCCCTCTTTCTCTCTCCCTCCTTTTCTCTCTCTCTCTCTCGGGCTCTCTTTCTTTACCCCTCCTTTCCTCTCACACTGTCCATTCCTCTCTTCCTTTTCTCGCTCACCCACAATCTCCCATCGATTGAACAGCCCTCTCTCTATCCCTCTCTCATGCTCATATCGCTCGCTCTTTCTTTATTTCTCCCCTCTCTCTTTCACCCGATCTTGATTGTACTCGCACACATGCTCTTTCTCTTCCTTCGTTAGACCTTTTCTCTTATTTCCCCACGGCAGTCTGCCCCTCCCCCCAGCCCCCAGCCCCCTCCCCCCAGCCCCCTCCCCCCTCCTGCGTTCCCCACCCCATCGTTGGTCAGCTCCGGGGCGGGCGTTCCCACGTGCTCTCGGGGCGAGGTCGGAACCAGAGCCAGAGCGGACGGGATGAAGCCGGTAACTCCCTCCGTCATCCTCCTCTCACCCCCACGCCACCCTAACCCCTCGCACCCCTCCCCCCCCCCCCCCCCCCCCCCCCCCCGATCTGCCTCCCTTTCGGCACGGGGGCCCTCTCCATCGTGTGATCTGCTCACGCACTCCGGCCCCCTGCCCTATCAAGCGGGGGACGGTAAGAGGGAGAGAAGGAGAAACGGAGAGAGGCAGAGAGGGAGGCCTGGAAGATGCGTTACGTGTGCTTGTGTGGATGTGTGTGTGTGTCCTGCCCGCTGAGCACAACGTGTCGAGGTGGGCGGGGCTAAAGGAAAGGATCTAAGATGAATAATTCATGGCCAGTGTGTGTGTGTGTGTGTGAGGTGCTAAAGGGGTGTGTGTGTGTGTGTGTGGTGCTAAAGGGGTGTGTGTGTGTGTGTGAGGTGCTAAAGGGGTGTGTTTGTGTGTGTACTTGTATACCAAAAGGGAGCACGGAGCTCATGCTCTGCCAGGAAAATAATGACTTGGCCCTGAGGACCCGACCGCTCCTCTGGGCTTTCTCATTCAGTCCACTAAAGAAGCACATGTCTTGCAGTACAAAAGAAGGCACTGTCACTCAAACGTGACGCACGCACACGCACACGCACGCGCAGCGTCTCCGTTTCACTTCCCGGGTCGTCCACCGAGGGAACGAGGCGGTCGCGCTGCCACGGTTTCCCATCTTTGTTCAAGGAAAGGTGCGCAGTCATCCCTCAACCTGGAAGGCCAACCGGGGACACGTCCGTGTGCTGCGACACGTCCGGTCTATTCCGGTCTATTCCTGGTCTCTGGTTTTCACAGCCTCCAGCTAATGGAAAGATCATGTTTCTCCCCGCGGGAGGCTTTTTTGTGTTTGTTGCTCTGTTCCGTGAAACCTCGGAAGATACGATGAGTCAACGTTATCTTCCCAAAAAGTGATGGGAACGGCGTCGAGCGCGCTCGCTGTGGGGGTGAACGTTTGAGACGTGGGAGCCGGGGGGAAGAGAATCGTTACGAGAAGATAAAAGGGGAGAGGGGTTGCGTGTGTGTTTTGTGTTCTACTTCTAATTATTCACTGTTTTTGGGTTTTTTGACGGGGCATGCAGAGCCAACCGAGTACACAGAATCACCTCATCGCTCTCTCTCTCTCTCCCCCGCCTCTCCCTCCCTCTCTCCTTCTCTCGCTCACTTTCTTTTTCTTTCTGTGTACACTCTGCTCCTCTGTCCCGAACCCTGACTCGACCCTCGTGTCACCAGCGTGAGGTCAAAAGTGAGCGGGTAGTCATGCCGTCTGGCCGCGTTGAAGAGTGTCGAAAAGCAAAACGCCGCTAAACACAACGTGCCGTGGAGATGGCTCTCTCTGGATGTGTGTGCCCAGTGATCTGGACCCGCAAACGCCACACAAACGAGTGGGAGGAGACCCAGCGGGCCCAGGTGCGTCCAATCAGAGGGAGAGACCCGCTCACCTCTGCACACAGTCCTGCAACAGATGGAACGGGGATGAGCAGAGGACAGCGGGCAGGAGGAGGAGCTCGTCGCACCTCTCGCTCTCGTCCCTTTCACCTACCTCTCAAAAACACACACACAGTCACCACATTGTCTTCATGTACTCATTTCCCTCCCGTAAACGGTATAGTGACAAAGGCTTATATCACCCCCCCCCCCCCCCCCCCATCCATGCACGCACACGAAAAAGATTAGCCAAGTGTCGAACACTCTGTACATCTTAACCAGCTCATTCCGCTGTTCTCCACCCTCGTAACGACCACCCCGTGACCTTGCAAATGAATATTTTTCAACGGTAATTACCCACAATCCCTCTCGACATGATTAATGAGGAGGCACGAGCCGACTGGAACGCGCCGCGTTGTCCGTTAATACACCTGTATGTGTCGACCCGCGCCTCGACCGTTTCCACGTCCACTAATGAAGCATGTCCAATGGCGTGTATTACCTGGGGGGATGAGTGAGAGACTTATGAGTGAGAGGGAGGTGGAGTGCTCGGAACATTCTACGTGTTCCACCTGAATTTAGCTGTAATCACTGGCTGACAGTGGCCATGAATGGATCACGGCCATGCTGGATCAAACTAATGGATTCACTTGTATTTGCGCAGTGAATGTGCACAGAGCTCGTGTCTGGGGCCTTGCAGAGGCTGAATTCATCCGCTCGGCTCAAGAGATGGCTTGGTCATTGAGGGATGGGGGAAAGAGGGTAGTTTGTGTGAGGAACCTGAATCGATGAAGACTGGAATGTCCTGTTTCATTCTGCTGACAACGGAAATGACTAATCGCTATTGATGGATTACAGTAAATGGTGTCGCACTGCTGGCTCCTGGCGAACATGCTCCTAGCGTGTCAACGCACACGCTACATGCGTAATCTGCGTGTGGTGTAGTCATGTTTTCTTTTTACGAGCCTCCTCCTTCACGCTTTTAATGTTTTTGGTTGCCTTGGCACACCTAACTATATTAATGACCGATTAAATCCCTCTCCTCTCTCTTTATTTCTCATTTTCTCCATCTGTCGTTCTCTCTCTGACTCTCTCTCTCTGTCTCTCTCTCTCTCTGTCTCTCTCTGTCTCTCTCTCAGACAAAAGCTGTAATCACCTCCTTTGATCGAGCTTAATGATCCTCATCAGCACTGCTTAAGAAGACCTGGCCCACCGCCCGACTGTGCGTGTGTGTGTGTGACGCTCTGTGTGTGTACATGACGTCTGTGTGTGTGTGTGCGTGTGTGCGTGACGCTCTGTGTGTGTACATGACGTCTGTGTGTATATATTTACATTTTATTCAACTAGCAGACATGTTTATCCAAAGCGACGTACAAATAGTGCATGTAGAAAGTACAGTAGAAGGATCTGGGATCAGAAGTACACAGTTATTTCACAGTATTTTGTGGTTAGAGTCAAGGAATGGGTCTATCGTCACTAGCCAGAATGACAGTCCGTTATCACTTCCATCGACAGTGCAACAATAATAGATGGATTACTGATAGATGCATTTAGACTTTTCACGTTGGAACTTGTGTATGACAAAACGTTTGGTAAAATGAAGTTATACAAAGCTAAGGGGAACTATAGTGATACAATAATAGATGGATTACTTATAGATGCATTTAGACTTTTCATGTTGGAACTCGTTGGAACTTTCATGTTGGAACTTTGATGTTGGAACTTTGGTAAAATGAAGTTATACAAAGCTAAGGGGAACTATAGTGATACTGAGGTCTCTGCAAACATATTTTAACCGGGGCCTGTCTGGTATGACATGGGCCTGGGCCAATGGCAGCGCTTCAACCAAGATGTAGTAATTTAAGCATAGAAGTAATTTAGTAAAGTAGTGATTTTCATAAAGTAATAATTTCAGCATGTAAACCACACTGTCTCTTTGACCTAAGAGAGGTTTGGGCCAAAGCAACCAGAAGTCCTTATTCTTGTATGGAGCCCTGGTAGCTCAGGGGTTAAGCATGTGTAACATGTAAACTGAGGCTAAGCCTAAAGGTCTTGTGGTCAAATCCCAGGTCTGGCTTCACTAATGTAGTCAAGTGTATCTTTACAAAACAGAACCTTTACCTTAAGGATGTATGTTCATATTGTCATGGAGCCCTGGTAGCTCAGGGGTTAAGCATGTGTAACATGTAAACTGAGGCTAAGCCTAAAGGTCTTGTGGTCAAATCCCAGGTCTGGCTTCACTAATGTAGTCAAGTGTATCTTTACAAAACAGAACCTTTACCTTAAGGATGTATGTTCATATTGTCATGGAGCCCTGGTAGCTCAGTGGTTAAGCATGTGTAACATGTATACTGAGGCTAAGCCTATAAAGGTCTTGGGTTCAAATCCCAGGTCTGGCTTCAATAATGTAGTCAAGTGTATCTTTACAAAACAGACACTTTACCTTAAGGATGTATTTTCAAAATGTTCATGTTGTCATGAATCCCTGGTAGCTCAGTGGGTAAGCATGTGTAACATGTAAGCAGAGGCTTAAGTAAAGGGTGCTGGGTTCAAGTCCCAGGTCTGGCTTAACTAATGCAGTCAAGTGTATCTTTACAAAACAGACACTTTACCTTAAGGATGTATTTTCAAAATGTTAATGTTGTCATGGAGTCCTGGTAGCTCAGTGGTTAAGCATGTGTAACATGTAAACTGATGCCAGGTTAAAAGGTATTGGGTTCAAATCCCAGGTCTGTCTTCACCAATGTAGTCAAGTGTATCTTTACAAAACAGAACACTTTACCTTAAGGATGTGTTGTCATGGATCCCTGGTAGCTAAGTGGTTAAGCATGTGTAACATGTAAACTGATGCAATGTCAAAAGGTACTGGGTTCAAATCCCATGTGTGTCTTCATAGATTTACCCAAAGAAAGTAGAAGCTGATATTTTAAATATATGTTTAAATAGCATACTTAACTTAAACTATTTTTCCAGCATCTCTCTGTTCTGACCAAGCATGACTGGAAGTGAGGACCATGCATGTCGGCCTCCTGGCAATACCAAGCATGATGGGAGATGGGGACCATGCATGTTGGTGCCCCTGCTGAGAAAAGCCCACTTTCAGCTTTCATCCAAAAGCACCTTGGGGGATATGAACCTCCAACCTCTTGATTTGCAGTCAGCCACTTTAACCACTGAGCTAACCCTTCCACCCCAATTAATGGATGTGGACAGTCACACTTGCTCATAATCACCCACTCATTAGCAGAACACACCTGGCAATCGTTTGTATTGATTAGCAATCAGATCACATGACCAACAATCACCAGGATAGAAACAATTAGCAGCCATTTTGAGGAATTGGTTCCCCATTGACTCAATGTTAGAGCTAGATCTGCTAATTGTTTCTATCCTGGTGATTGTTGCATTAGATAAAAATTTTCGGACATACTAACCCCTTTGGTCACTTCATCCAAAACACACATGCTAACCCCTTTGGTCATTTCATCCAAAACACACGTTAACACTTTTGGTGATTTCATACAAAACACACATACTAACCCCTTTGGTCATTTCATACAAAACACACATGCTAACCCCTTTGATCATTTCATTCAAAACACACATGCTAACGCCTTTGATCATTTCATCCAAAACACACATGCTAACCCCTTTGATCATTTCATTCAAAACACACATACTAACCCCTTTGGTCATTTACCCCAAAACACACATACTAACCCCTTTGGTCATTTACCCCAAAACACACACACTAACCAGAGTGCGAATTATACAATGATAATCGGGGGGGGGGGTCAACTTCTTTTCCAGGGCGTAAAGTAATATTTACGATTACAGGTAAGAACGATATATAAATGTATCGACCCCCCCCCAACTTGTTGTTTGTACCTCTTTTGGAGGGTGTCCAAGTCTTTATTAGGGGGGTCAAACCCCCCCCCCCCCCAAGCCCCCCCATAATTCGAACCCTGTTCTCGGATTGTTTAGGTCTTTAATATGGCGTAACCTGAAATAGTAACTTTTGGATTGAACTCCTGCATTCACTCTGCACCAATTCTAATTGACATGCCTCCCAGTGTCTGTGCCCTTCTATCGTGTGAGATAAGGAGGGCCATGGGATCAAGCCTCCAAGGGTTACTCTATATATGCAGTGTGCTGGCCTTTATTGCTGAAGGTTAACCAGTATCAGAGCGATGCAATGAGTGTGTTTTTGTTTGGGTCTTTGTTTGTGCTTGTGTGTGTGTTTGTGTGTCCACAGAGCTAGCAGGAAGGGTAGCAAGGGCAGGTGGGGAGGGGCGGCGGGGGGGGGGGGGGGGCTCTGGACCCCAGGGTCTCCTGCATTATTCAGACTAGAGATAAGTCGTCTCTCTCCCTGAGCCTCTCTGATACTGCTAAACCTTAATAAACACGCACACTCTCTCATACGCTCTCTCTCTCTCTTACACACACACACACACACACACATGCTCACACACACACACACGCATGGTCACACACACCCTCTGCTGATTAGCACCACTGCTCCACCTGCAGAGACAAAAAGGTAGGAGGCGGACTCAAATCATCGCAGTGTTTTTCCACTGATTATCACCTCAACCTTTTAAGGTCTTTCTCTGACTGCAAAAGAGAACTCTTGCAAGAGAAGTGAAGTGTTTTTTTCCCCCCAATTGTAATTTACAAGGAAGTAATATGTCTTGGTTTAGCATAGCTAAACTGTTTTGAGGTGTGTGTTGTTTGCGTGACTACCCAGAGTGAAGATTGGAAGGAGATGTTCGCCTGCAGACCCTCTAAGGTCAAACTGTTGAACCTTGCGTGACCTTCGACCTAAAAGACAAACTCCCACATCAATGTTCATACTTTGATGACAACAAACAATGCTAGCAGTTACTTATGTGCTTACTTATTCTCTCTAGACTGACACTGGAGCATATTGTATTGGGCATTTTTGTGTTTTAGAAAACATTCTTTGCATGGTTATATCTGAACCACAATGTCGATGTTGACATTCACACATTGGCTTTGTACCTGTACTTGTTTTCTTGTTGTTGCAGTAATTGCTTCCCTTTCACCATCCATGATAGTCATTGGAGTTGCTTGCAAATGTGATCATTCCCTCACCATGTTGTTCGGTAGGTTGTTTTGTTTTGTTTGCTATTGCATTGACACATTCTCGACGTGTCGAATCCTTCGCCGCTTTGAGAGATTTACGAGGGAGATATTCTTATGAATCCCTTTGTTGACGTAACCCCTGTGCGTCAATCTTTCAGACCAGACACCTATAACACACCAGTAAATCCACTTCTGCACTACTTTATCCTGAGCCAAGTACATAAGCAATGACAACTGCGCTGTCTTCTTACAGTAATGTCATTTAGTTGTTGTATGAATGGAGCCAAATTTTGATTGGCACTAAGAGGTTATTTCTTTCAAATATATATATCAATATATATGACGAGCGACGGGTAGCAAGTTTCTTTTTTTAAACCAACATGTCTCAGCCAGGAAAACAATGTTTACGGAACTGAAGGATGAAAAGAAGGTCTGTCACCCTAATATAATCAGCCTCCTACTGTTAGAGCATAAGGTGTTTAGTGTGTGTGTGTGTGTGTGTGGTCTACGCCATCACACCCATCAAGTTAATCTGTCGACAATGTGTGTGTGCGTTTCCGCGTGTGTTTGCACGCGCGTGTGTGTTTGTGTGAACGGTGAATAAAATGGAGAGTGCCTGACAACTGATTAGCCTCGCCAAAGTGAATCCATCAGCTCCCATCACACTTGATTGCGAGCATCGACGGCACGGGCGCTCTGAAATGTGATTATGCTCTTTCACAGAGGAGAGCTCCCCTACCATGCATTTTAAATGGCCGTCTCTGGTAAACAGTTCATTAATGACAAAGGGAAGTCAGTCCTCCAGATAAAACCGAATCAGGGGAGGAAATGACCTGAGTCTAGTGTTTAGCTTTACCCCATCAGCACCCTTTGTGGGCCCTCGAGAGATGTTTGGCTCGCTGACAGCTTGTGCGACATCCAGTCGATTGTCCTTCTGTGGAACGCGTCACCTGATTGGCTTTGACGTTGACCTCGGTGTCGTCCATTGTCTGGATGTTTTCGTTTGGCGTTTGACGCGCTTCCCAAGTGGACAGCGGCAGTGCGATCCGCTTTTTGCAGGTTTCCCATTGAAAAGTGAATGAAGGTGTCACTACAGCCGCTGTCAGGTCACTTAGTTAATTTTGCACATAAATGCACGCACCAGCTCTATTGTACAGATAAGTCGCAGTTTGTGATAGTAAGAATGAGGTAGGCCACAAAACATATTTTATTGTGTTAAGAAAACTTGCATGTGATTTGGTTGCACCATTTCCCTGGACGGCAGGTGTCATTTGGGTTTGTAAATTACCTGCTGGGTATTTGCATGGGTGTAGTAGGAGACGTTTACAAATCACCTTTCCATGCTGGTATTTTAGAAGATAAGGCCTCTCAACTAATTGGCCTTTTATATAGGTAATAAACTGTGCTGTGTGTCGACTGCCCACATTGACAGGTAGAGGTTGGTGGGGTATAGGTGCACATTGAAGCAATGACCTCAATAAGGACACATTCAGGGAGTCAGGTGGCTGAGCGGTGAGGGAGTCGGGCTAGTAATCTGAAGGTCGCCAGTTCGATTCCCCGACCATGCCAAATGACGTTGTGTCCTTGCGCAAGGCACTTCACCCTACTTGCCCGGGGGGAATGTCCCTGTACTTACTGTAAGTCGCTCTGGATAAGAGCGTCTGCTAAATGACTAATGTCAAATGTAAATTTCTGGTCAACACGTGTGTGTCCAGATGCATTGGAGAACATTGAAACCCTTTGCATATTTACCTGGTTACCTCACATCGTCATGGACAATATTACACTGAGAAGTCTAGACTCGGACACTCTGACACTGACAGCTAACCCCATTTGGGGACGAAAAAAGATGAAGGCTGACATTTTGGAACCATAGACAAATCGGGGTATCGCCTGATGATTCCAATTTCAAGAATTTTGGTGTCTTACTCAGGCAAATGATCTGGAAGTGAACCCTTGCAAATGACATAGATAGCATAGTATCACAAATACACATACATAAATGTGCTTAATTGACTAGTTGATGGTCTTCAAAGGGTCTTCAAATCCATCAAAGAAACAATTGATCGATTGACAATTCGTTTAGTATTACGAAACCAAGACCAGACAATAATGGTTGTTTTCTTTGTCATTAACCTTTGTGTTTAGGAGGTTTAGGAAGAGGTGATTTGCTTGTGAGCCCACATAGGTATGTATGACACACCCAGCTATGCAAAGATAGTTTCAAACATGTGAAGAAGAAAAAAGGAGGGTTCCTAGGAAGAAAAAATAGGTTCCTAGGACTCTATAATAGTCTGGTACATAAGATCACCAGTTTCAGGACAGAACAGCAACACAAGGAGGAACACTTGGGACCCAATGCTTCACACTCCTATTTACAACTCAACTATTTTTTTATTTAAACCCCATCAGTTTCAAGGGTAGTAATTAGACAAACTTAAAACCCTTTACATCTGAACACAGCATCACCATGGAGAACATCTTCGTTCAGGTTCTCCTTGTTGTGACTGTATCAAGAGTGTTTGGTAAATATGTTTTTGTACATGAGTGGATGAACTGGAAAGATGCTCAACAACATTGCAGACAACATTATACTGAACTAGCTCCTATCCTTTAATTTGTCACCCGTCCCCTCAGCCCTGCTGATCATGTAAACAAGGCTCCAATGGTAACCAGATGCTGGTCTCTCTAGGAATCTCCCTTAAGAAATGAAGGTCAGAACATTTGTTTGAGAGATTAGGTTTTTTTGGTTTGATTATTTGGATGTACGTTTGTACAGTATGCAAAGTCCGTTTGTTTGTTTTTATAAAGAAGTGAGCTGAAGAGACGTTGCTATTGGTTCCTGGGACTGTATACTAATCAGGTTTATCAGACCAATCGTCACTCAGAGCAGCAACACAAGCAACAACACTTTATATCTCAACAATTATTTGATCTGAACCCATCCGCTTCGAGGGTAGAGGTTCCAAATACTTCCAACTATTCACATCTGAACTTGGCATCGCCATGGAGAAGATGTTTATCCAGGTACTTCTTGTCGTGACTGTAGGAAGAGCGTTTGGTAAATATGTTTATGTACATGAGTGGATGAACTGGAAAGATGCTCAACAACATTGCAGACAACATTATACTGAACTAGCTCCTATCAGTGGACCAGAGGATGACTTGAAACTCAGTCAGGAAGCCAATACGTGCAGCTGGATTGGACTTTACAGAGAATCCAACAATGAAACAGGCTGGAAGTGGTCAGGTGGCGGATATGCAACATACCTAAACTTTGACTCTGGCCAACCAAACTATGGATGGAATGAATTTGTTGGCTGCAAGAGTTGGTTTGGATGGCATGATGCTGTTGACACTTATTCTACTACTTTCTTCTGCTTGAGTCTGTTTGTGGAGAGAGAGCCCAAGACGTGGGAAGAGGCTCTGGAGTTCTGCAGGGAGCAGCACACTGACCTGACCAGCCTGCTGTCAGAGACGGAGATGCTTCTGGCCCACAGGGAGATCCAGGAGCAGGCCCAGACAACGCTGGTGTGGACGGGCCTGCGCTTCCTGGGGGACCGCTGGCTCTGGGTGAACGGGGACCCTCTGGACTACCAGGCCTGGCCCCCTGGTGGAGGGCACCAGTGCCCAGCTAGAAACCTCCGCTGTGGGGCCGTGGGGACGGCGGGACCCTGGGAGGCCCACGACTGCCAGGAGAAACACAGCTTCATCTGCTACTGACTGATCTTGATAAATATATAAGCAGAGCTAGATTAAAATCCATTGGTAGTATAGATTCTTTAATAATCTTCATGTTAAGATTTCTTAAGGACATTTTCAGATGGGAACAGTTTTCCATAAAAAGTATATCAAAGCCCATAACAGAAAGTAAATATACTATACTTTTTACAACACACTGGGAATTTCCTACAATACCTTGTTCCAATAACTATTAGAGTAGTGGTTCTGTTTTTAATCATATCTTGTATTGACCTTCTAGATCTACACCTCTTTCTCATGTTTTATTAACTATTTTCGTTTAGGTTCTTTTGTGTACTATTGTATTCTATCGTATGATTTGTGTATGTCTGACAAATTAAAGGTAAAAACGAAATAAATGAGCTGAGAAGATACTTCCAGAAAGGTGTACAGCATGATATGATTAACATCATATTGTGTTCTTGAGTATGTGTCTAAATGCTGAGTGGGGCCCGTTGACCTCGCTTTGGATCAAGATGGTCGGAGGAGAAGATATAAGGGACTTTGGAAAAAGAGGGTTCATTGATGGAGCACAGATGGCAGGAGCTTCAGTCCCAAAGACAGCTCGACTGGCTGGTGTTCCAATAAAGTGACACTGCTTCATTTAGATCTATGGGAAAGACATCGGTAAATAAAGTTGGAAATTGTGGGGTATTGCATGCATTCTTAAACGTGGCTACTAGCGCATTAGTGCAACGTGTAAGGAAACACAGACAAGCACGTCTTCCTCAGGTGATTGGGAATGTCTATTCAGGAGTGCGACAGTGAGAGAAGTGTGTTAGCTGCATAGACAGGGATATTAAGGGAGGGTTGCAGTACAGGAATCCCTCGTCACAAAGGCAAATCCACATTTGAAAGTTCAGCGGTGTGAGAAACCACAGGCCTTGGTCTACAGAGATGTGGAAAAAGTGATACGACCTTGATGAGACATCCTTCTGGACAAGTTGGTGAGTGGATGTTTGGTGTTCACAGAGAGACGGGTACAGGCCTGAATGCTTGACCCCTACAATGAGGGAGTCTGGAGGTTCTCTCTATGACATAAACCTCTAACTAAGACCCTTTATGTTGTTTTTACTTTTATTTGTCACAGGTCTCTACATCCTTGCTGCTCTCCCGGAAGTAATGAGGGTCCGATTAAACATTTGTTTGGAGAAAAGGTTATGTTTTTTTAGTTTGACTATTTGGATGTATGTTTGTACAGCATGCAAAGATAGTTTCCATTTGTAAACAGGTGAGCTGAAGAGACGTTGCTATTGGTTCCTGGGAGTCTATACTTGTCAGGTACATCAGACCACCCGTCACACAGAGCAGCAACACAAGGACCAACACTGAGCCCAAAGGTTCTCACACTTTTTCACATCTCAACAATTATTCAATCTGAACCCATCTGTTTCAAGGGTAGAGGTTTGAAGAACTTTCAACTATTCAAATCTGAACTTTGGCATTGCCATGGAGATGTTTATCCAGGTACTTCTTGTCGTGACTGTAGGAAGAGCGTTTGGTAAATATGTTTATGTGCATGAGTGGAAGAACTGGAGAGATGCTCAACAACATTGCATACAACATTATACTGAACTAGCTCCTATCAGTGGACCAGAGGATGACTTGAAACTCAGTCAGGAAGCCAATATGTGCAGCTGGATTGGACTTTACAGAGAATCCAACAATGAAACAGGCTGGAAGTGGTCAGGTGGCGGATATGCAACATACCTAAACTTTGACTCTGGCGAACCAAACTATGGATGGAATGAATTTGTTGGCTGCAAGAGTTGGTTTGGATGGCATGATGTTGGTGACGCTTATTCTACTACTTTCTTCTGCTTGAGTCTGTTTGTGGAGAGAGAGCCCAAGACGTGGGAAGAGGCTCTGGAGTTCTGCAGGGAGCAGCACACTGACCTGACCAGCCTGCTGTCAGAGACGGAGATGCTTCTGGCCCACAGGGAGATCCAGGAGCAGGCCCAGACAACGCTGGTGTGGACGGGCCTGCGCTTCCTGGGGGACCGCTGGCTGTGGGTGAACGGGGACCCTCTGGACTATCAGGCCTGGCCCCCTGGTGGAGGGCACCAGTGCCCAGCTAGAAACCTCCGCTGTGGGGCCGTGGGGACGGCGGGACCCTGGGAGGCCCACGACTGCCAGGAGAAACTCAGCTTCATCTGCTACTGACTGATCTTGATAAATATATAAGCAGAGCTAGATTAAAATCCATTGGTAGTATAGATTCTTTAATAATCTTCATGTTAAGATTTCTTAAGGACATTTTCAGATGGGAACAGTTTTCCATAAAAAGTATATCAAAGCCCATAACAGAAAGTAAATATACTATACTTTTTACAACACACTGGGAATTTCCTACAATACCTTGTTCCAATAACTATTAGAGTAGTGGTTCTGTTTTTAATCATATCTTGTATTGACCTTCTAGATCTACACCTCTTTCTCATGTTTTATTAACTATTTTCGTTTAGGTTCTTTTGTGTACTATTGTATTCTATCGTATGATTTGTGTATGTCTGACAAATTAAAGGTAAAAACGAAATAAATGAGCTGAGAAGATACTTCCAGAAAGGTGTACAGCATGATATGATTAACATCATATTGTGTTCTTGAGTATGTGTCTAAATGCTGAGTGGGGCCCGTTGACCTCGCTTTGGATCAAGATGGTCGGAGGAGAAGATATAAGGGACTTTGGAAAAAGAGGGTTCATTGATGGAGCACAGATGGCAGGAGCTTCAGTCCCAAAGACAGCTCGACTGGCTGGTGTTTCAGTAAAGTGACACTGCTTCATTTAGATCTATGGGAAAGACATCGGTAAATAAAGTTGGAAATTGTGGGGTATTGCATGCATTCTTAAACGTGGCTACTAGCATTAGTGCAACGTGTAAGGAAACACAGACAAGCACGTCTTCCTCAGGTGATTGGGAATGTCTATTCAGGAGTGCGACAGTGAGAGAAGTGTGTTAGCTGCATAGACAGGGATATTAAGGGAGGGTTGCAGTACAGGAATCCCTCGTCACAAAGGCAAATCCACATTTGAAAGTTCAGCGGCGCGAGAAACCACAGGCCTCGGTCTACAGAGATGTGGAACAACGTGAAGTGATCCCGACGACACACCCTTCAGCATATTCTGGACAAGTGGGTGAGAGCACGTGTGGTGTACACCAAGAGAAGGGTACAGGCCTGAATGCTTGACCCCTACAATGAGGGCATCTGCTGGCTTTTTCAGTATGACACCAACCTCCCATTGAGACATGTTGTTGTTCCTTTAAACTGTCCCCCGTCTCTACATCCTTGCTAATCATGTCAACAAGGCTCTATTAGTAATGTGATACTGGTCGTTAAGGAACTCTCCCTGAATAAATTAAGCTCAGATCCAACATTTGTTTGAGAGATAGGGTTGTATTTTGCGAGTTACATTGGCTGGATCTCATTTGAAGAGTATGCAAAGATTCTATTCATAAACAGGTGAGCTGAAGAGACGTTGCTATTGGTTCCTGGGACTCGATACTAGTCAGGTACATCAGACAAATCGTCACTCAGAGCAGCAACACAAGGAGCAAAACTGAGCCCAACGATTCTCACACTTCTTCACGTCAACAATTATTAGATCGAACCCATCTGTTTCGAGGGTAGAGGTTTGAAGAACTTTCATCCTTTTATCCAGTATCTGAACACAGCATCGCCATGAAGAACATCTTCATCCAGGTTCTCCTTGTCGTGACTGTATCAAGAGTGTTTGGTAAATATGTTTATAAAAGTGAGGAGAAGACCTGGAAAGATGCTCAACAACATTGCAGACAACATTATACTGAACTAGCTCCTGTCAGTGGACCAGAGGATGACTTGAAACTCAGACAGGCAGCCAATACGTGCAGCTGGATTGGACTTTACAGAGAATCCAACAATGAAACAGGCTGGAAGTGGTCAGGTGGCGGATATGCAACATACCTAAACTTTCAGCCTGGCCAACCAAATAATAGATTGGAGGAAATGTTTGGCTGCATGACCCGGCAAGGATTGCATGATTCTCATGACACTCCTTACCCTTTCTTCTGCTTGAGTCTGTTTGTGGAGAGAGAGCCCAAGACGTGGGAAGAGGCTCTGGAGTTCTGCAGGGAGCAGCACACTGACCTGACCAGCCTGCTGTCAGAGACGGAGATGCTTCTGGCCCACAGGGAGATCCAGGAGCAGGCCCAGACAACGCTGGTGTGGACGGGCCTGCGCTTCCTGGGGGACCGCTGGCTCTGGGTGAACGGGGACCCTCTGGACTACCAGGCCTGGCCCCCTGGTGGAGGGCACCAGTGCCCAGCTAGAAACCTCCGCTGTGGGGCCGTGGGGAAGGCGGGACCCTGGGAGGCCCACGACTGCCAGGAGAAACTCAGCTTCATCTGCTACTGAGGCTGAGGTTGCTTTCATTTATTTTAGTGATAGATCAAATATGTTGCCAAGCTATTCCTTTTTGTTGGTTTTAACATAAAGGTGACAAAAGGAAATCACCTATGACTATTAACATCTCTGCTTTTGCTCACATGGACTAAACTGGAATGATAATGTAATGCTGGTAGATTCAAATGTGTATTTATTTGCTTTCAGCTTCTTTGTCTGCAGCTATATTTACCATGTCAGATGAAGTCACGGCGGCACTAATGGCTAATAACAACTTTGACATCCACAGAGTGGAGGAAAAAAACGCCGTTATGACTCAGGGTCCATGGATCACATGGTAATTGGGAAAGATTGCATGCTGCCGAACTCGTACCTTTAAAGTATGAATCGAAGTACACATCGTAATTACTGAGCACTGTGGGGGGGGGGGGGGGGGGGGGGGATGGAGAAAGGTTACCTCAGTCCATTGAACGCTAAATCAACCAATGAGATGCTTTGGCCTTGGAACTTCACCTCCACGGATATCAAACAGGAAGTCTGACACACAAGGCTGAAGGGATAGTGCAAGCAGAAGGTAATTACAGTGGCAAGAACCCGACCGAGGCCTGTAATTGGTTGGAACACAATGAGACTTCAGAATTCAGATGATATTATAGAAGGGAGATAATTCATTATCTGAAAAGATGTTTGAGTGTGCTCACCCCTAAACACCCCTCAGGGACTTCCCTTGCCACTAATAATAACAGTAGAAGCGGGATCAATTGTTTTCAGGGAGGAAATTAAAAACGTTGACATTGAAATGGTGTTGCCTGATCTTGATTGTCTCTGACCTCACCTACATTTTGCCTTCATCCCCTGAACGAGAGAGAATTGACATGCAGGTGCAATCCCATCAGTCACCCCTTCCATTAGGGGGACCAATCCTTGCTATTTGTCTTCCTAAACCACATTTCAGGTTGGCACGAAAGCTTGGAAAGCTTCAGTCTGGCTAAATTCTTCAGAGAGGGTTAGAGGGCCAGTCTCTGTGTATGTGTGCGCATGTGCACCCTTACACAATGCTGTGTGTTTGAGTATGAGACACATACGCACATTCAAAGGTTCACTTGCCCTTAAAGGTTCCTGTGCGGCTCTACAAATAATTGAGTGGCGACGGGTCAGGTGTCAAGCACCATTTCTGCCTGCAAAAGAAAGGCGTTAAAAATGGTTCCAGCTGACCTGTTTTACAATTGCCATGTCATTAGCACAATGACTTTTGTCAGACAGAGTACACTTCTGACACATCAATATGGGAAACGTGCATCAAATCTTTCACGCATGAATATAAATGCTTGTAGCTATGAATAACTGATTATTCGTCAGATGTACAGGAATGACTTTAAGCACAACACAGCAAGACACGATTTCTGGTCAGGTAAACCGTCTGCAGCCTTAACTACACAAGATGGAAATGATACTCCTTTCAGATTGGGTAATTTTAAACCCATAAACCGGTGAGTCACGTCATTCGCCTAATTGTGCCTACATAATTGCCATCATTTGCATAAGTTACGTAAATTAATTCCGTATGCAAAATAGTCTCAATTTATTCGGTCCAAGATTATATTAATAGAGTAGCGAGTTTTGTTACCAAATTCATTCATTAAGTAGCCTACATCTTACTGATCTCCATAATGATACTTCTTCACTATTCACTTCATTGAGCACATACACCTTTCCAAACAGGCCAATAGGCCAACGTTTGTAAACACTTTATGTTGTGGAAGACATAGTAAGATCCTCAAACGACAGCAAGGCAACGTAGGCTACTGTAGCTAACCATAAACATTACATCCAGGATCTCCCTGATTGTTTAAAAAGGCGGTCACGGCACGTCACTCACGGAAATTCCTCCAGGTCGATCGATTGGCATGGGCTGCTTCTTAAAAGCGTGAACGATCTCCCCCAACAGCACGTAGATTACGTTGACAGTTGTCGGGGGCATCCCCTCCCACCCGGTTGCCTTTTCCGTCTCGTCAGTGTCCGTGTTGTGGACACCTGCCCATTACTCCAGGTTTTGTGTGCGCTCACCTTTGGTCCTGCTTATGAATCTCATATCCGTCCGTGGGAGCAAAGAGGAATGACAAGTAGTCAGCAGGTAATTGTTTTTTTTTGAGTCTGTAGATTTTAACACAACATAGATCCCATTAAGTCCAGGCCCGGGTATAGCCCGAGTATAGCATCGGAAATATGATGTTAAGTTGTTCATCCATTTTACCAATATGTTTGTATAGAGAACAGATTCGTGTTATAGCCTATACTGGAAATGTGAATCCTAACCTACTTGAACCCGGATTCACCTAGGCCATAGCTTTGACATTGATTTGTCAGAAAATATATAAACTTGCTGTAATCAAAGTGTCTCATTTTGAGAGGGAGGTAGGCCTAGGTCGGGGAGGAACAAATGTTGTTTAGGCCTATCTGTCGAGGCGTGAGAGTAGGCTTTCACAATTTAAATCCAAGGTTGGTTGAGACATTGTGTCTTTGCATTGTTGGATCACCGAAATGATGACGGCCACCCCTTGGGATGCACCTGCTGTCTGCAAAGTGATGCGTGAAGGGTATAATGGCTAGCGTATTTTGACCATGACGACGGAAGCTGAATTTCTGCTCGAAATGTTTCGTGCCTTTTCAGCCATTCTTTGATTTCAGGATGAAACAAGTATTTGTACAGTCAGAGTGTGAATTATACAATAATAATCTGGGGGGGGGGCAACTTCTTCTCTAGGGCATAAAGTAATATTTTTCGATTATAGGTAAGAATGATATGTATCGACCCCCCCCAACCTGTTGTTTTTACCTCTTTTGGGGGGGTCCAAGTCTTAATGAAGGGGGTCAAACCCCCCCAAGCCCCCCGTAATTCGAACCCTGATACTAACCCCTTTGGTAATTTTATCCAAAACACACATGCTAACCCTTTTGGTCATTTACCCCAAAACAAACTAACCCCTTTGGTCATTTTACACAAAACACACATACTAACCCCTTTGGTCATTTCATCCAAAACACACATGCTAACCCCTTTGGTCATTTACCCCAAAACAAACTAACCCCTTTGGTCATTTTATTCAAAACACACATACTAATCCCTTTGGTCATTTTACACAAAACACACTTACTAACCCCTTTGGTCATTTCATCCAAAACACACATACTAACCCCTTTGGTCATTTAACACAAAACACACATACTAACCCCTTTGGTCATTTTACACAAAACACACATACTAACCCCTTTGGTCATTTACCCCAAAACACACATGCTAACCAGAGTGTGAATTATACAATGATAATCAGGGGGGTCAACTTTTTCTCCAGGGTGTAAAGTAATATTTACGATTACAGGTAAGAACGATATATAAATGTTTCGACCCCCACCGACCAGTTTTTTTTACCTCTTTTGGGGGGGGGTCTTCCAAGTCTTAATGAAGGGGGTCAAACCCCCCCGTAATTCGAACCTTGTGTACAGTAAGACGCCACTATACAGAGGCAGCAATACATTTTGTGTCGAAAACAGAAAGAGAAAATGCGTTGTCATTGGTCTTTCGTCGGAATGGAAACATAAGATAGGCTACTCATCCAAAGGGCAGAGGAATGTGTTGAACCCAGATTTTTTTAGCTGTGCCCCATATGCCAGTTATTCTTTTGTGCATGTGAAGGTAAACTACAGTCGATAGTGAATCATTGAGCTAGGATTGGAAGCAGCAGCCATGGCTGACATTGTTTCTTCACCACACAGCCTTCACTTCAGCATCTTCCAATGGCTCACAAGACAGTTCTGTCCTGGAAAGTATTTGGTCCTCTATAATGAACAGCAGGGGAGGCCCGCTGAGTGCTGTACACACACACTCTCACACACACACACACACACACGCACACACACACACTCACACACACACACACACACACACCTGGACCTGTCTGTTTCAGTAACGTTGTAGCTCAGCATTTCAGAGCTGGTTCACTTGGCAGTACGTCAACCTGGACATGAGCTCTCTCTAATCTTTCTCCACTTTCTCCACTTGCTATGTCTCTATCTTTCTCTATCTCTCTCCTCTTTCTCCGTCTCTCTATCCACTGAGCGATTCTCCAGTATTTTATTTACCCTTAGCTGCAACAAGAGCCTGTCTGTCTCACCATGCGCACTAGCTTGAATTTGCCATGCTTTAGGGGATCAACCATGCTACCAAAGAGCAAACATATTTGTTATCCTAGTTTTATGTTTTTATTTTTTGTTTCTTTTTTTAAACATAATATAAATACATTATTAAAAGTAGTAGGCTAATGTGTAATAATGTTTAATGTTCAACTCAATGTCTAAGCTAGAGAGAATAGCAAGCAGAGAGGCAGAAACTGAAAGAAACAGGCAGAACGAGAAAGAATAAGAGAGAGAGAGAGAGAGAAGAGAGACAGAGAGAGAGAGAGAGACAGAGAGAGAGAGAGAGAGAGAGACAGACAGAGAGACAGAGAGACAGACAGACAGACAGAGAGACAGAGAGAGACAGAGACAGAGAGAGAGAGAGAGAGAGAGAGAGAGAGAGAGAGAGAGAGAGAGAGAGAGAGAGAGAGAGAGAGAGACAGACAGACAGACAGACAGAGAGAGAGACAGACAGACAGAGAGAGACAGAGAGAGAGAGAGAGAGAGAGAGAGAGAGAGACAGACAGACAGACAGAGAGACAGAGAGAGACAGAGAGAGAGAGAGAGAGAGAGCGAGAGAGAGAGAGACAAAGAGAAAAGAAGGCAAAGAGAGTGCTGCAGTGTGCCCTTAATCACCTCCAGTGTTTTCCTGTTTGCTGCCTCTGGAAGTGGTTCAAGGTGCCAAGCTAAGTGAAACGGACTGCCTTCCTCAGTGGCCGTTCTGTCTTCATTTGTGTTTGTGTGAGTGTGTGCACTGTGAATACGCCAGTGTGTATTACAAGTGAGAATACACGGCACTTCAGGAAATACTTTACATACGGTATGCTGTAGTGTTCCAGTCTCTGTGTCTTCCTGTGCTTTTCACAGAGTCGTTTTCATGTATTTATTCAGATAGCCAGAGGGATCCCCTGCCTCTCAACAGCGAGGGATTCATGGGACTTGTAGTTTTTTTCCCCATTACCACGTTACCCCCATATCTTAACAGGGCCCATGGACCCAGACAGCTCCCTCTTGGTTCTCACTTGGCTTCTTCCGTAATCGAAATCGGATGTGCTGCGGATGTCGGGCAGCACCGCCGCGGAGATGGATACCCATCCTCCGCCCACCCCTCGGGTCTCTTCCCTCCCGTCTTCGAACATCCCACGGCGGGCCCCGCGGAGCGAGACGGGCGGGAACATACCGGGAAGCTGGGAGGACGCCTAGGGAATTCCTCCCACGGCTTGAGTCAGGAAGCAGATGGGAGCGGGGAAGGAGGGGAAGAAGGCGGGAGAGGGGGGGGGGGGGGGGGGGGTCGGAGAGGCGTCATCTGTCTTCATGAGCTTCTCATTCCATAAGTGTACGAGGCAAGGAACCGGGGGGGGGGGGGGGGGGGGGGGGGAGCAGGGGCACTGCAGGTTATCTATAAATGGCTCAGACTTAGATTGCAGGGTTGAGGCGAGGGGAGTTTGAGACCCATCATCTCCCCAGATTAAACACGTACACACACAAGCACACACAGGCTGGGTACATGTGAGATGGATTGATGGAGAGGGAGGTAGGGACAGAGCGATGGTGGGATGAATGGAGAGATAGCAGGCCCCGTGTGTACCATGTAGCTTTCTTACCACATCCATCCATCCATGTAACACGCCATATTTATTGTGTCATCTGGTCCATTACACCTCTCTCTAACAAAAAAAGGACAATTGATGTGTTTTTTTTTTTGTGCCACTCAATTTGCCAATATCAGTTTGCGATGCTATAGGATTTCATACTCCAACATAACACAAGGCTATAGCGTGTTCACTAGTCTTCAGGGAGCCACGTTATACCCCGAATTTGTGTGTGTGTGCAGTCCTGTTGTCTCAGATTAGTCATTTTCCAAGAACGCATTTCCAACGCTTGCATTTCGCAACAATTCTAAAGGGGCCTTAGGCTCCTCCCATCAGGGCAACTCTTTCTTCAAAAAGGCATGTCTCCACATGGTCCACTGGTGTTCCTCCAGCGCCTGCTCTATCTCCAGCTCCAGCCAGGGTCTTGATCTCTCCCCCAGCCCAGCCCGTTTGGGCCAGTGGCAGGGAGTGTGTGGTGGCTTGTCTAATCACAAGGCCACCAGTAATGGGAGACACGGGCGTGCTCGGAATAAAACAAGGGATCAAAGAAGCCTCGCTCCTCAGTCACTCACTGGAAATTGGCCTTCTCCCCGAGAGCAGAGAGGGATGGGTGTGTGTGTGTGTGTGCATGCATGACCATGTGGGATTGTGTGTGTGAGAGAGGTGCGAGAGAAATGGTGACGCAGGAAAGGCTTGTAGGGTGGGGGGGGTGGGGGTGGGGGGGGCTTTGAGGAAGCGAGCATGTACGTGTTGAAAGATGTGTGCATGCGTGTTCAGGAGAGCGAGCTCGACAGCCAGCTCATCAGTTGATAACAGTTTAATTAAAAGAGAGAGGAAACGAGGCACACGGCTTTATTGAACCCAGTTTTTGTAGAAGACGGCTGCTCTCAACACAGGAGATTAGGGAGCTCTGGAGGTCCTCTCTGTAGCCTTTGATCAACATGTATCTAAGTATCTGGTATGAATTAATTAGGATGGATTCAATCTTGGTCTGGACTGAAGAAGCTACTACCAACATGTGTTGGTGGGCTGTATTCGGAGTGAATTTATTCATTGGATGTAAAAATGTATGGTGTAATATATGCAAATCTGAATTGGAAAGCCCAATGTCTATTAAATATTTAGATTGAAAGTCAGCCTTCATTACCACTGGTTGACAACAGGGAAATCCCAATTTGCAATGTATTCATAATGAAGGGTACAGCACCATCTAGTGGATAGAAATCCTCACAAAATGCAATGAAAACCACTTTACTTAATAAAGTTTATTTACACAGTTTGTAGTAAAACAGGGATAATGTCATCTCAGTATGTATGTACACTTACAAAATGAAGATAACTAAACAAATAAATCTGGAAATGGAGGAGGTTGCTAATCAAAATACAAAAAAAATGAGACAGGTAAGACTATATGCAGACTGGAAGACATGTTAGAAGTTGAAAGTGCTTTGGTTCTCCGGGATCTGGAAGGCATAGCCGTCCGTGGTCGTCTCTGGGGCCACCGACTCATCTTCTCCCTCCTGTGATAGACGAGCAAGAGGACAGGCATTAGCACAGAGGAAAGTGCATCGACGGCCATTTTGCCAAGTCCTATTTGATCTCACTCTAATCTGGTGTGTAACATATAAGGACACAAGGGCAAAACCTGCGTGCTATCTACCCGCCCCACCCCCCTTCCAAAAAACGACAAGACGCGTCTTCATTTCTCCCTGAGAAGAGGGACTGACCTCGCCGGAGAAGTACTTCTCGATCAGGTTGAGGGCACTCTTGTAGACCATCTCGTTCTCGTGGGACTGCAAGGCCTCGATCTTGTCCAGGCCGCCACACTCCTCCACCATCAGGCACAGCTTCTCCGTCTCACCGATCTTGTCCCCTGCCTGAAGGAGGCGCCAGGGGGGGGTTAGAACCAGGACATCAGGAACACTCACAACAATACAGAATTTGGACTTATGAACAATGCAAAAAGAACTGCAAAATGATCTGCAGAGACGGAAAGCAAAGGTGACATAACCCACCCTCATCAGCTGTTTAAGAGGACTTCTTTCTGAGGGTGCGCTTTTGTCGTGTTCAAAAACTCAAAACAGCGACCGTCGAAAAAGACACAATATATCCAGTGCGTCGTCACGTACCTGGAAGATGTTGGTGATGGCGTCCAAGATGACCTGGATGATTTTGCCGTCCTTGGCGGAGAGCAGGTTGAGAAGAGGCTCCAAGGCGTTACACTGGACCAGGTAGACCACCTGCTCCACAGTGCCTCCGCTGGTGTAGTTGGTGATAGCCCACACTGCCTCCTTCTGGGTCTTGTAGTCCGCCTGGTTGGACAAAAGCCAGATGAAGATTAAAAAAAACTACAAGCAAGCTGCATTAGATAGTCCATCTCCCCCAAGCACTTTGGATATGGAGGATATCCAGTAAGGCCCAGGTTATTATTATCAATCATTTATTACCACCAATGCATTTCATATTTCCAACAGCAATCCTCTCAAATTGGGCAGCAATGGGAAACGGGTTAGAGAGGGTCTTGAGAGCTTGAATGTGCCTGTAGTATTTCTCCTACCTGAGAGAGGACCTCCACCAGGACAGGCACCAGGCCATAGTTCACCACCTCCTGGATCTGGGTGTCCTTCCCGGCCGTGATGTTGGACAGCGTCCAAGCCGCCTCCTTCTGGATGTTGGCCTTGCAGTGGCGCAGCAGGAAGGGGAACACGGCCAGGGTGCCGGCGTTGAGCACGCTCTGGGTCTGCTCGTCCGTGCCAGTCACGATGTTGCCCAGCGAGCGCAGGGCCGGGGTCTGGGGAGGAGACAAGTGGAAAGCGGGACTCGTCAACAAAAGCAGGTTCAAATTTTTTATTATTATTTTTTTTTTTTTAATTTTAAGTACAAAAACAGCACAAAGTGGGAACGTACTAAAAGTCAATCTTGTGAAGTCAAAAGAATTAGGAAGCGCAGAGCCCGTACAAGTTCTCTCAGCATCACAAAAGAAACAAAAAGCCCCTCACAAACGAAGAAAAAAAAAAAACGCGGACGGCGACAACTCACCACGACGCTGAGCTCCTCGGACGCGAGCAGCTGGACCAGGCGGGGCACCAGGCCGGCCTGCACCACCACCTCGATCCTCTCGTTGGGCCCATCCGTCAGGTAGGACACGGCCCAGCAGGTGTCGGCCAGCACCTCCTTGTCGTCGTGGTTGATGAGGCGCACCAGCATGGGGAGGAGCTGCTGTATGGCAGCCAACGGAGGAGCGGGGTTCTTGTTCCGGCACAGGTTGGACACGGTCCACGTGATGTTCCTGAGGTAACTGGACTGTCGTGATAAGAGAGGGTGGGTCATGAGAAAACGGCTCTCTGGAACCTCGGCCTTGGGGAAAACCATGTCAAGGTCAGCAATGTGGCTTAGTCTAGAGTGTGACCACTTACTGAGAAGACGGACAGGTCAGGGGTCGACAGCAGGGACATGAGGGGATCGATGGCTCCATGCTTGATCACTTGGTCTCTGTAGTTAGAGCCGTCACCTGAAGAGAGAACGTTATTAGACCTCATTTCAACGAGCGTTTCCAACAAAACATTAGATACATCCAGGAGAAGGACGCTTTGAAATGTACACGCACGCGACGAAAGCCCCCCGTTTCGTTCCTCACCTGCGATGTTTCCCAGGGCCCAGATGGCCTGCTCGCTGATGTGGGGGTGAGGGGAGGTCACCAGGCTGATGAAGGCAGGGACGGCCCCTCCCTCCACCACAGCGGTGGTCTGGTCCGAGGTGCCCGAGGCGATGTTGGTCAGGGCCCACGCCGCCTCAAACTGGATGGGAGAGCACTCGGCCAGGCTCAGGAAGACGACAAACTTGGAGATGAGGCCGGCATCAATGATGCTGTCGATTGGGGGGTGCCTCTCCCGGGACAGTAGCTTCCTGTGGACAGTGGGAACGCAGGTCAGCTACAGAGCTTCGTGGTGGCAAATATCGCATGTCACCTGAGGGTAGACTTGTGATAATGCAAGACGTAAGGATGAGTGAATTATTAGGAATTTACATAAAGACAACCTCAGAACTTGAGAGCTCACCCATACAGATGGATTTGATAATCTTGGTAGAAGGGCTTAGATAGCTAACGGCTTACCTGGCTGCTTGTGTGGCTTGCAACTGAGTGTCCAGATTCTGGCTATTTACGCCACTCACTATCTCCTCCACTGTCCAATGCTGGACAGGCTACGGAAATAAAACAATTGGATTAGAGAGGCTACTACCAATGCCAATGTCACGACCTGCCAAGCATTCCCGCTCATCAAGGTCAGCGAACACAAAAAAAAGCATGACGGCAATATAATGCAGGTCATTTTCTCTGCAAGTGCAGGCGAACAACAGCTAGCTTGATCGCTACACCCATAACGTGATCCCCACTTCCGGTAACGACACCTGATCCTGAAGTTTTCCACGGGATCGTAATAGAGCAAATAATTGGTGTTCGAAAGCTATTTGGAAGCAAACTGCGATTCAAATCGTTACCTGTCCATTCTGATTCTTCTCTTGGAGTGGTGAAGTGGGTTCGTCTGGAAAACTACTGACATTCCTTCTCTTTAGAATCTGGTCATCCTTCTTGGCTTTCCGTAACTCCACGTTAACCTCGATCCTCCTACGTCGCAATTCCTTCATGTAGACGATGAAACAAATACATTTTCAGCATTTCCTCAATATCTGCTGCGGGTCAAGGCAGTATAGATTTTTTACAACTTACGTTTGCATCTTTCCCCTTGTTTTTGAACTGGGGCAGACGATCTCCATTGTCGTTGGCAGCGCCTGACATTGTTTTCTTTCGATATAGAACTGTGGTGTCGTGAAAACGAAGATCAACTTCTTTGCAGTTAGCACGTCACTGAAAAGCAACATTGACAAATTTTGTTTATACCATTTGCTTGGAAATAAATAACATCTCAGAACGTTAACATAACTACCTTCCAAATGTTAGAGCAAACCCGGCAAAATCTGTACTCCCTGCTGTTAGCCACGGATTATCTAACACCATGTGGCCAAGGCAGCATATAACAGAACTGTCTCCTATTCCAGTTGTTAACTCTCTCTAAAAGAAGACAGTTACCATATTCAATATACACCCAAACGTTCTAGCGCTGATTACCACAAAATCCCCACGATTTAGCGACGATTTAGCAACATTTAGTATTCTAGCTAGTAAGAAAGCATGTGGACCGTTCTTACCGATTCCTTGTTCTCACTTTCAATGACGTATGTTTTTTGATACCGCCCTTTAACTCTCGGGGAGACCGACCAAGGATTGGTTGATTTGGATGAAGGCGCTACTTCATTGGCCTTTATTTGAAAAAAGACCCCCAACATGCAGCAGTTGCCAGTAGCAACGCCTACTGTTATCGCGAGATTATTCTCTGCATCCCATGATGTTTAAGTGAATATTAGATATAGAATATTTCCATTTGTTTTTTGACATTGTAAAAATGAAACAGCCAACATATACAAAATACACTACAACACTATCGGTATGAACTTAATTCTTAAATGTACATTCCCTTAACGGTTTATTAACTAAATATACGCACTTCGACAACGTGATGACCCAGTGGCCTAATGGATAAGGCATCAGCCTCCGGAGCTGGGGATTGTGGGTTCGAGTCCCATCTGGGTCGTATTTAGTTTCCGTTTTATCCAGAGGTCATTGCGGTCATTATCAAAAAGAAATTAAATCATTCGGATCCATTATGAATCAACGATGCTCGCTCGTAACTGTGAAACTAACTGACAATGTTACAAAAATGATCGAAATAAACTATAAATAGGACGTAATCGTCGTCTGCGTTGTACGTTATTTTATACACTAAAGGAAAACGCCTTTACAGCACTCCATTGACAATAGGTAGGATTTTTGCAGCTGATAGTAAAAGGTTATCTTACTCCTGCAGTAGTTATTTCACAGGTCCCCCAGCAGGGGGCAGTCATTCAGCACTTTTGAGTGTGAGGTAGAAGTTACAAGCAGAATAAGGTTGAATTCTTGCATTATTCATAAATATTTTTTATTATCACCCCTTTTGATGTACCATGAGAATATTTTTGCACGAGATTTCGAATGATAATATCCAAGTGTGCCTGCTCATCTTGATTTCCTAGATTTATCTGGACCTAACCTAAATAATCGGAGAATAAACTCATATGATAGTCATATGAAATAATCGCAATTATAATTTAGCTTGTCTACATTAGAAAAATAAACATAATCGGAGACGGATGCAGAGCGCCTCTTTGGTATTCATGAATGAAGATTCTCTGATGTCACCGTGTTTACCTCTTGGTCAGGATGACACGCCTTCCTTCCCCGGACAGTGGCCCATATAAGAGTCCAAGGAATTCCGACATCAAGCAGACTTCAAACCTTGTCCCAACGGAACGTTTCAAGATGACAGGGATTATAGTGCTGCTGTTACTTGCCTTTTCTTTCTCTGAAGCGGAGGAGAATGTTGTAAATGGTGAGTATCACACTTCTTTTTTGCTTTTCACCTTTCAACAGTTTGATAAAAAAAAATGCTTCCTGTTAGGTTCTCAGTATTATATGACCGTATCAGTTGCGTAAAGATCCGTAGAAGGTATACAGGCAAAACACTTCAAAACTCCTGACATTGTCTGTTACGAAACCAAAACGTTATTAACATTAAAAGTGTACATGATCCGAAATACCAAGTACAATAAATGATTGTTGGAATAATTTGCAATCTGTAAATAGTGTAGGGCGATTCCATCCCTGAAACTTCACTTGAAAATGTATATCTAATGAAAATAGATCCTGGCAAACAATTACGGAGTCGTGTTGATATTTGAGATACACACTACCACGTCCTCTTGTTTCCATAATTCATGAAGATACTTTGTGACTTTGCATATGTATTGTTGAAAAACACGATAAATGTAATATATTATACACAAACAAAAAAAACGATTGAGTGTACTAAAGAGGACAGTAGGATAAGACCAAGCAGCACAATAGCATGTTTCAGCTGAGTGTAACAGGGTTGTAACATGGCCTGTCCCGGCATGTCTCACCCAGAGCTCTTCTCCCTGACAGAGAAGGGCCAGGACACCTTGGTGGACACAGCCCAGAACCAGAGCAGGCTGGGGGGCAAAGAGCCCACCCTGCCCATCAACGAACTCCTGGAGAAGAGCAGCAGGGCTGGGGACCCCAAATACGCCCTCCACCCCTTACCTCCGGGTGTCTGGCCCAAGCACACCGACCTGGTCCCCATCCCTCGCCCCGGGCCCCACAACAAGAGCAAGAAGGGCCCCAAGAGTGACCGCCTGACCGAGCACAACAGTGAGAAAGTGCGCAGCGAGATGGGGCTGCTTCCCAAGACCACTCTGACCACCGGCACGACCGACCGCGTTCAGAGGATCAACGCAGGACCCTAGTTCTAACAACCCGCCTCCGCAAAGTGACCCTGAAAGCCACCCCAACTCCAGACCCCGGGGTCAACCTCAAGCCCACCCGTACCCAGCCCCTGCCCCGCGCAGGGACCCCCCAAACAGGAAGCTGGACCCTGAAGAGAACCGCCCAGGGAAGTCCAGTATCTACCAATCAGGAGTCGGCGCCAACAGGAACGCCAGCCGTCCGTCCATACTCTTCAACCGCCATTCCTCCAGTCTACTCCATCAATTTGACATCTTAAAACGAGGTAAGGATAATCTACGACCGACTACCGCATTTCACCAAGTAAATGGGGGGTGTCGCGGCAGTTAAACGCTTCAGAGATATGCGGTAGTTAACCTAATGACCTCTCTAGCCACAAATTGCAGCCTTTCACCCCCAAAACTCAGATTCTGAATGATGGCCTGTGTGGGAAGGTCTTGCCGAGGAAGAGGACACGATGAAAAATGCCAAATATGCCGAAGTGAGATCAGTTACTGTGATACAGTCATTAAGGGTCTCTCTGTGTGGGGTTTCCCCCACCCTGAGGAATTTGCTGCCTTTGGTTTTTTCTAATGACAACCATGGCCTTCCCAGTGACACTGGAATGGGCCGGCCCGACTCCCCACAGGCACGGCGGCTCTCTCCCGTCGCTCTTCTCAGCCCTTTCTCACCGCCCCTTCTTCTGCCCTCCAGAGTCCGACTACACACACGACGCCGTCTGCATGAGCGAGTGCCGAAAGGAGAAGGAGGAGAGAGACTACTACTGCTTCAGTGAATTTGGTAAGTGTAAGGGAGTCAGGTGGCTGAGCGGTTAGGGAATCGGGCTAGTAATCTGAAGGTTGCCGGTTTGATTCCCGGCTGTGTCAATTGACGTTGTGTCCTTGGGCAAGGCACTTAACCCTACATGCTTCGGGGGGAATGTCCCTGTACTTCCTGTAAGTCGCTCTGGATAAGAGCGTCTGCTAAATGACTAAATGTAAGTGTGTGTGTGCGCGCAGGTGATATCTGTTTTTTGACCTTCATAAAAAAAAAAAACACAACTTAGAAAGACAGGATATAACATTCGTGGACTTTTGTTTCATTCTCCCCCCCCCTCCTCCTCCTCCGCCACAGCCGTCAACGGGATCGTCCACGACATCGACGTGGTGCGTAAAGGCATCCGGATGATCACTCTGATGGTGAGCAGCGATGGCTTCTACAGGATGAGTCGTCTCTACGCGACCCCCGACAGCTTCTTCTTCAAAGTGCGCCTCCTGGTGCTGGACACCTACAAGTGCAGCAAGCCCTGCCCCGACCTCAAACTGGGTGAGCGCCGATCCGAGCCCGCCAATCGTATTCATCGTCCCCCTTTAGGGACGAGCTGTTGTAACGTCTCGATGATGACTTGCTCCATAGGTGGCAGAACGTATGTTCCATTTAGAAAAGAACTACTTTAAACACTTTTTTTTCTTCTTCAGAGGATGTTTTTTTTATTATTATAATAACCTCCTTCCTCCTGTTATTCCTTAGGGAGCAGATATATTTTAATGGGGCAGATCTACCACCGGAGACGCCACCTCCCTAACGACCTGCTGGCCCTGCTGGGGGGTAAACTGAAACCCGGTGATGGGCTTCTGCGAAGCAACAACTACGTCAAGAGGTTCAACAAGAGGAGACACCAGAAAGTCTTGGAGGCCACACACTCCAGGTGTAGGTGAAGCAGACACAGACTATGGCCCCCTGCTGCAGGGGAGGAGACATTGCAGTCGCTGACGTGAAAGCATTATTTTAACCAACCCTACAGTATGAGAGAAAAAAGCGGTCGTTTTGGATGAGGAGGGAAACGATTTTTCGGCGTGGACTGGACCTTGATTTGTTTGTTTGTCTTATAATCCAGGAAGAGGGGGTGCCATTTTTGCTTGTTTGTACAGTTATCTTAGTGTTTCTGGGCTCGTTCTCTTTGACAGAGGGCTGAAGGTCGCCGATGTTCTGAACACACTGATAGATTATTGATCTTTTTCATCAACCCCGCCGATCGTTACTTAATATGACAGACATGATAGCACTTACTTCACAGCACCTAAAATGGGCATTTTCATGGGCGTTCTGCTCATGTCTGGTACATGAATCAGCATGACCTGACCTCAGTGGTTTGTTAATTCAGGTCTATTTTAGCTGTCAGTATCTCCTCTAAAAGAACACACTCTCACAGGCCTGTTTGGGTTGTGCTAGCGGCCAGTGGAATAGTGTTGTGAGTGTGTGAAAACCAGCCCATATGTGCCTTGAGTGACACACACACACACACACACACACACACACACACACACACACACACACACACACACACACACACACACACACACACACACACACACTTGCACGAGGCTCACCTAACCATTGAAATTCACTTGGTCCTGACTGGAAGGATAAGTGCCAGAAAAGCAGAGTGGAATACTTGGTTATTCCTTCTGTAGAACTTAATAGTGTGGTTGGGGAATGTCTGAGACTGTATTCATTATATGACTGTCATTAACATGCGCTCACTATTTATGCCTGTAAAAGCTGCTTCATCTTCATACAATGTTTTTTTTAAATACAAATGTATCATTTATTTGTCATTTAAATACAGAAAATGCACTACTATTGTTTAACCCTTGTGCTGCCTTCGGGTCACATGACCCAAAGGTTCATAACCATCGTTGTGTTTACCCAATTTTACCCAATACAAAAACAAATAAAAATAATTTTCTTTTAACCTTTGCAATGTGGGGGGTCTGAGACAGCACGACGGTTAAAAGAAAATGCTTCACTTTGTTTTTGTATGCGGTAAAGTTGTCGCAATACGACGGTGGGTCACAATGACTGATGGGTCAGAATGACCCGAAGATAACACAAGGGTTAAGGGAAGGGAATGGGGACAAAAAGAGTGGAAAAGTCGAAAAACATCCCAGTGGAGGAGAAGAAGAAAGGCAAACAGAGTAGTTAGACATTCTAACTTAGAATTGCCAACTTTCGCTCGTCAGGAGAGAGAGAGAGAGAGCAAGGCTTGTTTTCCAACTTTAATTATGTGTGTGTGATGAAATATCTGTCTAGTGCCTACAGAGAACGGCTCTTCAAAAGCGAGCGGGTGGTATTAGAGCCGGGCTGGTTTGGTAGGGAGCGAGCCATAAATCTAATCGCGTGAAATCTGATCCTCTGCGCACCTGGACGCAAAAACCTCGGAAAAGGGCAGAGGGGCTCCCGCTCTTTGGAGGGAAAGCCACCTCTGGTTCTTGTTTGCTCACACACACACACACACACACGTGTGCATGTACACACATACACACACTCCTCCGGGAGGGCCAAAGCCCAAAGGAGGCATTTAAGAGTGACGAAGGAAAGGAGGCAGGGAAAGAGAGAAGGTGGTGGGAAGGTGAATGACAAATTAATGGGGTTATGTAAATGAGTAGTGCGAGCGAAGGAGGGAGAGAGAAAGTGGATGGGTGGATAAGGAGGACCTTTAGGGCGGACCCTTGTCATAACATCTATGAGACCGCCTTCTAAAAGGAGAAAGATTTGCACTGCTTGCTCAAATCTGGTTCTATGCTACATCAATGACCTAATAAAAATGCTAATGTTTTGTACTCAATGGTTGTTAAGAGTCGTTTGTAGGGCTATTCAAGTCCTTTACAGGCTGTCAAAGCAGGGTTCAATAAAAGTCACACAGACATTATGTCAAGTTCAGCCTTTTACAGGCGTCTGCGATCAATGCCAGCGATAGAACGAGAGCTCATTCTGCTCAATAACGCCGGGGGTCCTAATAGCACGGGCTCCGTCTGGACTCGCGGAAAACGATTTCGGAACGGCGTTTTCTCGGAAGTCCGGCGGAAGTTCCCATGGCTGGTAAGTTGTGACTATCTGGGATCGGAGCTGGAGGGAACAGACGCCGGCGGGCAGGAAACAGAAGCTGCCTGCTCCCATCTGAGCTCCCTTCGCTGCGGGAGGACATTCCTCACGGGGGAGAGGGGGAGAGAGAGGGATAAAGATGGGGGAGGGGGGTGGAAACAACTTGTCCCGAGTTCCTTCCTGTGTGACGAGAGTTCCAGCCCCCCAAGCCATAGAAATAAGGAAGGGGGGGGGGGGGGGGGGGGAGAGGGGAAGGAGATACAGAGAGATAGAGGGGAGAGGGGTTGGGATCAGTGTGGGACTTGTGGTCGGCTGTGGTACGTTTGGTGTCCAGGCAAGCTGCTGGTTTCATTTAGGGGTTTGAAAGGAAAAGGGGGCGTTAGGTAATGTGGGGATGGTCACTGATAAAGGATGGTTTATTGTTTATGTCATACACTCTTCATTTGGATACAAGATATGTGTCTTCTGCTGTGTGTGTGTTAGGCTTCAGTCTGTGTAACGGCCTCCCACTGAGATTTGAGGGGTTAATATTCTCAAGTAAGCATCCCCACCATCTGGGGTCAAACCAGATGACCAGTCCCATAAGGGTCATTATTCATAAGATCTTGGTACTCATTATCGTCTTTTGATGTATACAAAATAGTATGTCATCATTGTAGCTGAATAAATGTTTAATCATTTATTAAAGAGATGATAATCAGATATCTTGATTGAATAGGATGTGTAGCAAACAACAAATTAACTGCAGCGGTAAAGTAGTCTTTACTTGCTGGTCATAACATATCTTATATATATAAACTTCTGATTTAGAAGAAAAAAACAAAACAAAGACAATGGCACTTTGGACAATCGATGTCAAAAACATTACTTTATTATCTAGGATGAAATGTCCTATCAAGTACAAAAAAGGATCTCTTAAGAGTTGCCACAATCTGTTAAAAACATAGATAGTATTTTTCCCAAGTTATAGTTCCTCAAACATTACTCAAAAAATTTAAGGTTTCATCGATATGAATAAATAATACAGATAATGTGATGAAAATTAGGAGGTGTGTCAGACTGGTTGGATTCATTTGAAGAAAGAAAAAAATATCTTCATAAGAGTCAGCATTCCCCTGCCCTGTTTAAAATCAATATGCACACAATATGCAGCACTTTCGATATAAAGGGCAAATTTCACCTAAATGTAAAGTTCACTTCGATAAAAGATAAGAGATCAGTTAAGAGAACGTACAGGTAGACTTAGTTGCTGGTTAAAATGGTGAAAAATGTAACTTCTAATGCTCTACAAATCTCTATTTTTTTCATATATCAACAGCCATAATATACAATATGGAATACAGATGGCGGATGACACATACTGTTCCTTCAAACACAATAAGGGATGTCTCAAACAGGTATCTGTTACCTTATCTTCCAACATAGTCCACCCCAAGAAACTAAGGATTTCTAGACTGTTATTCCCTCTTTATCTCTTTATCTGTCTTGAAGACATAAGTACCGGCGATACGTCAATAATTGTTTTCGTTTGTTATCCCACCCTCCAAACAGTAATGCTTTAATTATCACAGATTAGAAAAATGTTCCAAATATGATAAAAATGTCCTTATAAAATCTTCATACAAACCCCCAATGGTATAAAGATTCCCCCCGCCCGAGATTTACTGACAGATTTACTACCATAGACCACAACATACTTTACTCAGAACAGTTCAAAACAGTAATTACCGATTAATTGACATCATGCATTTGAGTGGAGGGGGTGGAGCATGAAAGAGATAAGGGACAGTCGACCTGTTCGACCAATCACAAGGCGACAAGGGGTGTGTCTAAGGTGTGAAGGGGTCGGTACACTTAGGTTAAAAAGGCCCTTTACAGTTCTCACCATCCAAGTCCATCCTGAAGAAAGAAAATTATCTTGGTTCCATCAGATGAACATCCAAATCTAATGTTTAGGTTCTGAAAAACAGCTTTTCATCCCAAAGATCATTTGACATTTCATACACATCAATGTTCCCATTTGACGAAAAAACCCCAGCAAAAAAAACAAAAAAAAGATTGTAAATTAAACAGGTAAGCTTAAGATACAAGATTTCTGCGAAACGTGAGATGTTACGTCGAGATGAATCATTGACGTTCTAAGGGCGGTTCTGGGGTCATGACACATTCTGTTACCTGACGCTACCAGGTAGGTCCTCACTAATCTAAGATCAGTTTCTTCCAAAACACAGGCTGACCCACCGGTGTGTATGTGTGCCATTGAAAACCTGCACAGGAGGAATCACAAGATGAGGAAGCTGACACAGCTGGAAAGTGTCAGTACGAAATGAAGAGTTCACCCCGAAGGGTAGGAAGAAGGAGCTGACACTTGCGGATACAAGATACAAAAAATAGAGATTAGCTACAGACTGAAAACAACTCTTGAGAGTCTAACTGCTGCCTTGTTTTGTACTGCAATCGAACAACCAGTCGTCGCATTGACTCCAGAGTTCCTCATTCCCTCCCTCTGTGTCCGTTAGGAAAGGTGAAGAACCTAACGCTGAAGAAAAAAAACCCACATCGAAGACGAGGGGGGGGGACGGGGGGCCGTAGCATCTTCCACACACCCTGAAGACTGGGGCCGTCCAATCGTAATCCCCCCTCCACTGACGTTGGAGCGAGAATCCGTCCGGTTTCATAAGTGCGCCGTTCGGTCTAAAGCAGTTGCCGGTGTGAGGTTGGTTTTGACAGGGATGTGAGGGTCCACGCTCCAGCTCTGGGTCAGAGGGTGTGAGTGGACAGGTTCAGCCACACAGCGTCACCGAAGGGAAGGGAGGGGGGGGAGGGGGTGGAGGAGCCACGCTGGCAGACATTTTGACAGTTAGCTTTACAGAGTGGTGGTGGTGAGGGGGGGGGGTGGGGGTGGAGGAGGGGTAGCTGTGTATTCTAAGAGGCTGTAGACTGCAGTTTGTTGTTATGAGACCTATAAAATGCAAAGAGAGGAAACAGTTGGATAACTTTGTTGTCGTTTTTTTATTAAAAGCTTGACATATGACAAAAATATGCACTAGGGAATACAAAAACAAAAAAGAAACACTTATTGGATGCCAGTGGGGTCAGACATTTTGAGCAGAGACAAGCAGCCATGTTGGTGTGTTGGCCTGGCATTGTACGATACAACGTTGGCCCAACAGGATATATACAGTGAGAACATAAAATGTTGGGCTGCCCAGCTCACCAGATTTGAACCGAAGCTACACAGGACTTTTCCTCTGAGCTATATTGACATTTCCTACCATTATTTCCTTTTTAACATAAAATAGTCCTTCACAAAAGGATATCATATGCACAATAAAATAATAATATTACATTTGGATAGATCTGATAAAAGAGAAACTAATAAATGTTGCAAGCTTTTTAAAATGGTCAGAGGAGGTAAAATATGTTGTTTGTGGTCAATAAATCTTCAGTTGATAACTTATCTGCATAAGGAACTTGGTGAAATATAACATCTAATGTATTTGCAAAATTATATAAATGGTCGTGAATCAACCTTTTCAAAACGTGATACTGTGCCTTGCACCCGAATGAATTATAAACAATGTCTTTAGTGAGATACTGGTGTACAGAAAAAAATATATTTATTTTCCCTTGATTGCTTTTTGTAACCAACATGGCTGCCATCATCAAATGTGAGAAATGTTTTTTTTTTTGAAGAACCTGTCATTCTAAAATACAAAAAGAAAAGAAAATTCACACCTACAGTGTGTCTTAATATATGCAACTTTCTTACAAATGGTTTTAACGCTGTTTTAAAGAAATAAAAACAGCAAGGTCCAGGATTGACTAATTTAGTTTTTTGAGTGACCCCCGCACCCAGCTCTCAGACTTATGACATCACAATCTGCAAGAGAGGGAGAGAAAGAATGGATGGTGTAAATACATGCAGGTGAAGCACATGACCGTAGGCAAACAGGAAATGACATCACACAGGGGCACAATGAAAAGGTCTTTACAGGAGGCATACTAAGGGGCAGGGAGAGGAACCTGAATGCAAGGGTGCAGCAGTCGACCAGAGCTAATTAAAGGAAAGCGACCACGCAGAAGGCCACAGGCAGGTCTGAGGGGAGAGGCTGGTGGCACCCCAAAGGGGAGGGTGCCCACAGCGGGGGAGGGGGACGGGACGGGGGGTGATCAATCAGACCAAACGAAAAGCACAAACTCGGCAAACCAAGGGTCCAAGTAGAAGCTCAGAACTGTAACTAGAGATCTCGCCACAGTCGGTGAAAGACGTAGCCCAGAGTTTTTTTTTACTGGAATTATGAAATGCGATGAGGGAATTTGAAGGGGCGGGGAGGCGGGGGGGGGGGGGGGATTATTGGAGGAGGGCAGGTAGAATGGATGGATGAGAGGAGAGAAAATGCGCGATGAGAGACGGAAGGCCGGAGACGGAGGGTCCTACCTGCTGGCTTTGAAACCTTTGAGCTTCTGGACGAAGAAGTTCTCCAGGACCTCCGCACACTGGTAGAAGGACGAGTCGCTGGGGTTGTAGTAGCGGCAGTTGTCGAAGATTTTGGTCATGTCCGCCACAAACTCGGTCAGCTTGATGTAGTAGCGCTTCTGTAACCTCTCCTCCATGGTGGAGAGGTCTGCGGCGGGGGCAACCAGAAGAACGGGCGGAATTAGGACTTGAAACGGGGCCCTTTCATGTGTGTAGAAGTTTGAATCTTTGTAGTTGTTATTTATTAATTTTCTTCTTTACTGTCTCTGACTTTGCTCCAACTATGTGCATAGTTGCTCTAGAGTAATTGCAGTTTGCGGCATCTTAAAAGTGCAGTACATCATATCAAGAGTGACAGCATAAAACTCGACAGGTGTTCGCCAACTTCCAACCCGACCGAGCCTTCCAAACAAATGACAAAGACACAACCATGATTAGATATGTGCTGGGTTATTTTTTGGAGGCTTCCGTCAGAGCAGTAAAAGAAACCGCAGAGGGCCCTGAGAGTCCAGTCAAGGTTTCGAGATGTTCACGCTCGCTAGCAGGGTGGGAGGGGGGCGGGGGGTTGGGGGGCTAGCAGCAGCCCTCATATCCTCACCGCTGGTTTCCCCCTGCCCCGCTCCCTGGGGCTCTGTATTTAAAATAAACATATCCGATTCTTAACCTCCCTCACCCCCGCCCGGCTGGGCTGAGCTTGTGCCCATATCAAAGACACCCTTCTTCTCAGCCATCAGATTTAATCTTAAAAAAAAAAAAAAAAAGCCAAAGCCTTTGCCGGCCGCAACGGCCAGAACTTTTTTTTTTTTTGCTCTCTTTCGTCTTTTTTTTTTTTTTTTTTGCAAGATGATGAAAAAGGGTGCTTTTCTCACGTGGGACTGCTTTCCAGGACGGAGCACAGGGGCTACTGTGCAGCAGGTCTCGGGGGCCGTTTCCATGAGCCTCATTAACAGTTTGTTTGTGTGGAAGTTCAAAAAGCCCTGTTGACGCAAGTCGCCATTTACATGGCCGGTTTGATCTGAGTTGGAGGGCTCCCCCCCCCCCCCTCCCCTCCCCCCTCCCCAGAGCCGGGTTACTGGATGATGGAGGACGGAGCGTGTTTGTGTTTTTAATAGTAACAACTCGGGTGTTCGTTTGCGGTGACCGCCGGATTTACGAAAAACAACATCCCCACTCAAAAGCAAGGTGGACGGATGGATGATGTGTGTGTGTGTGAGGCGGGGGGAGGGCGTGCGTGCTTGAAAGCCTTAAGAAAAAACCTCTTTCCAAAGCAAAAAAAAAAAAAAAAAAACTGAACTTGTGCGAGGACCTCCGTTCCCCAACTCACCCATGGGTTCCTTGATGACTCTGTAGTAGTCGGGGGCGTCGTTGGAGTCCACGGGCTCCAGGAAAGGCCACGCCATTTTGTGCGCCTGAACGAGACCGGCGAGGAGAAGAAGAGAGAGCGTGAGAAAGACACAAAAAAGGGAAAGGAAGAGAAAGGGAGAGGAGAAGCAGAGAGTGCACGCATGAGAGAGAAGAAGAAATGGGAGGGAGATAAAAAGACAAACAAACAGCTGGACAGTGGCATTGGAAGCAGGTGGGTCAACACAGATGTGATCTCCCCCCCCCCCCCCCCGCACACGTGACCCCGATGGAGTCACGTGTGCCATGCGCACACACAGTGGATGGGGAGGAGGGGGGGGGAGGAGAAAGCGGGGGGGTCTGGGGGGGAGCCAGGCAGCTGTCCAAGTAGCACCCAGGGGGGAAGCTGAACAGATCAGATAAGAGAGAGAGAGAGAGGGAGAGAGAGGGAGGAACAGAGGAGGGCTTTGTTCGAAACAGTCACGGCGGAGGAACAAAAGGGGCGAGGAGGAGAGTCTGGAGGAAGGGAGGGAGAAAGGAGAGGAGGGGAGGAGATGGGCGTGGGGGGGGGGGGTCAGGCGTCACCTGTAGGGAGCGCAGGATCCTCCGCAAGCCCTCAAAGTCCTTGTCGGTGAGCGGCGTGAGCACCGTCATGGCGTCCTCCGTGGACTGGCACTGCGGGCACACGTACTGGTCGATGTGGTTGGCCTCGCTCTGCAGGATGCCCACGCAGCGGCCGTGGTACCAGTTCTGGCAGCGGTCGCAGCCGATGTAGAACCTGGGCGGAGGGGGGGGGGGGGGGGGGGGAGCAGGGAGGGGAGTGTTAGGGCTCGGGTCTGGTCGTTTGGCGTTTTGTGTGTCTCACCTGGGGGTTAACCCTTAAGGGGGTGAAGGGTTAAGTCAAGGGTTAGGGTTTCGTTATTCCAGTTGTTTAGTTCTCACGCAGACACACACACACACAAACCCTTCCCGCTACATCACACACACACTCCTCCCTCTACATCACACACCCCCCCCCCTCTCCCCCACACACACACACACACACTCACTGGGACTCGTCGTAGGGCGTCCGGCAGATGCAGTACAGCTCCTCCGTGTTGCCCTCCTGGGCGTGCTTGCACTCGCTGCAGATGTAGTCGTCCATCTTCTTGGCCTCCTTCTCAGTGACGCCCACACACTCGCCGTGGTACCAGTTGGTGCAGAGGTCGCAGCCGATGTAGAACCTAAGGGGAGGAGGCGGGGGGTTAAACATCACGTCTGTCTCTGAGGCCACCGACGCTGAAGATAGGGGGCTTTTTTGGAGAACCGGACCGATGTGCCGAGCAATGAATCAGTCGCTTGAGGGTATTTCAAATATTTCTGTGACTATTTGTGGACCTCCTCCAAGCCTGTGTTCTCTGTTAATGAGTAGCTTGGGGAGTCGGCTGGGTCCGTAAAGTATTCAGTGGTCCTCGTTTGTGAATGTCTTAATAACACAGTATAAAGTGCTCCACATTTTTCAGGCTGAGGTCATAAATCCCGGATCAACCAGGTGGCACAGACCGACGGGAGGAGATGAACTGGTCATCATCCTGCCTAAGGAGCTGCCATGTGAGTGTGTGGATGGGTGTGTGAATGTGTGTGTGTGAATGTGTGTGTGTGTGTGTGTGTGAGGCAGGGGGGGGTCGTACTTGGTCTCGTCGTACGGCGTCTTGCAGACGCAGTACAGCTTGGTGTCCTTCCTGTTGTCCCGTGAGGTAGTGGTGGAGATCATCTTCTTCTTCTTGGCCTTGGAGCCCGGCCCGGCGGAGAGGGAGGAGGGGGGGGCCGCCCGCCGCCGCCGCCTCCCCCCTCTCCTCCTCCCGCTTGCGCTTGTGCGCGGAGGCGGGCGAGCCCAGGTGGGGGGCGGGGTGCGGCGGGGCGTGGGGGGCGTGGTGGGCGTGCGCGGCCGCCTGGGCGGCCTGGTGGGCGGCGGCCTGGGCCCTCTCCTTCTCCTTCCGCAGCTTCAGCAGGTCTCTCTTCAGCTCCTCCTACAAGGCCGGGGGAGGACGGGGTGAGATGGGACATGTGGGGCGAGGGGGGGCGTGCGCCCTCGCATGAAAAGACCCGCACACGGGGGGCGTGAATCTCTCCCGCATCTGTCGTCCTCACTCACAGAACACGTGTACGAATGAGTGTGTGTGTGTCATACGTGTGTGTGTGTGTGTTTTGCCCGCCGACCTGAGCCTCCAGCTGCAGCTCCTTGTCCAGCAGGGCTCTCTTCTTGAGGATCTCGGCCTTCAGGCTCTCCTTGTGGCGGTAGAGCAGCGACGACAGCTTGGAGGCGTTCTGCTTGGAGCGCTTCTGCTCCACCACCTCCTCCTTCTTCCGCCGCTTGGCCGCCTGCTTCTCGTCCTTGTCGATCTTGTCCAGGAGGAACTTCATCACCTGGTTGCACACGATCATCCTGGAGGGGGGGGGGGGGGGGGGGAGGAGAGCGAGGGGCGAGGGGAAGGGGAGGAGGCGGACAGGGGGAGGAGGAGAGGAGCCCGGAGGAGAGAGGGAGGAGGACAGAGAAGGTGGATGAAGAGAGAGGAGCGTGGGAGGAGGAGAGAGGATAATGACAGATCAGTTTAAAGTGGTCGCTTTTCTGAAGACACAGACCATCTTGAATCCCGGTGTTTGTGCTGATGGAACCCCGTATGTCAATATTCCATGAACCTAGATCTGCACTGAGTGCCCTGTATGACTGGATACATGGGGCAAACACAGTGTAGCCAATCGGCGGCAGAGTAACGGGGGAGGTCACATGTCTTAACAGGTGGGTTTGTCCCCTGTCTTTAATGCTGTGTGTCCTTGGTGGAGTGTGTGTGTGTGGTTGGGGGGGGAGAAATGTATAGATAGAGAGGCTGTGGGAAGTCACTGGGGAGTCACCGGCGGACACACACAGGGAAGGTCAAGGGTCAACTCCCGTTCCCAGACAGCACCCGTACTAATGCGACCCCCTCTGCAGACAGAGATGGGAGGAAGGGGAGACTGAAGGAGCGAGCGAGAGAGGGAGAGAGAGAGCGAGCAGGGAGGAGTCAGCTGAGAGACAGCGCTGAGGTCACAGTCCCCAGGCCCGGCCTGTGAGGACACCCAGCGTCTGTGGCGGGGCGAGCCCTTCCCATGACCCGCACTGGTTAAACATGACCCCTGGGTCCACCCGGAGAGGATGACACCTCACACACACACACACACACACACACAGATGCTCCCTCTGTGTCTCTCACACACTCAGTCTCACGCGCACACACACACACACACACTCACACACTCAGCCTCCCTCTCACACACACACTCAGTCTCCCTCTCCCACACACACTCCCTCTCTCTGTCTCTGACATACACACACCCCCCCCCCCCCGACCCAGGGCACCAGACAGGGGGGCTGACCTCTGGTTCTCCTCCCTCTCCGCTGGAGACATGGTCTTCTTCTGCTTCAGGTGCTCGATCACGGCGTTGTGCTTCATCACCACCTGCCGCAACGGGAGAGGGCAAAGGGGTCAGGGGTCAAACGCGGGCCACGCGCAAGCCTGTAGCATCGGGACGGCTGCTTCTTAAGAACGTCCCGAATGGAACGCCGTCAAGGCCTCGACATTTCGGCAGACTACACATCTGAGGTATACTGTCTCGCGTTGCGTCATCTCTATAAAATGGCAGATGTACATGCGGAATTACAGAGTAACATGTACGGCTAAGAGTCCCACACACACACAGCCCACACACACACACAGCCCACACACACACACACGCACAGTATAGCGCTCAAACAGACAGAAAGGAGGGATGGATGGCTGCTTGCAAAATAAACCCAGCTGTGACGGTGGGTCTGTTTCAGGACTGTTTATGCGCTAATGTCAGGGAGACAAGGGGCCCTACAGGTCTACTGTTACACTAGCACAGGCGAGCTGGCCTCACACATGCATCAATCAAACGGAGACATACACCCTCTTCCCTTTGTCCTGTACACAGACGCAAACCATACGTGGAAACACTCTGCTGACTCCGTCATGGAAACACACACACACCCAACATATAATCCTAGGTGGACATCCACCCACACACCCACACTACACACCCACACTACCCACCCACACAGGACACAGGGAGGGCGAGGGGGTCGGTGGTGGAGGAGGAGGAGGTGGTGTAGGAGGAGGTGGTGTACCTGTTTCTGGATGATGTCGCTCTGGCTGGCGGCGGCCAGCGCCTGCTCCCTGCGGGCCTCGGCCGCCTGCTTCTTCTTCTGCTGCTGCTGCTCCCGGAGCTGCTGGATCCTCTGCAGCTGCTCCTGGACGCTGGCCGTCTGGATGGTCACCACGTTGCCCATCTGGGACGGGGGGGTTCACAAGGTCAGTATCGTTTCGATTCGAGGTCAAACGGAAGGCTGTTTGCCACGTGTGACGGGTAAATAGGTGGAATTCGTTGAACCTGCCCCTCGTGAAAATCTCTCAGGGTCTATTCTTTACCTACGATAAATAATCTATACCTATAATAAATATGGTTAAATCCCAACCTACATGAGGTACTTTATGCATCACCAATATATATATATATACTAAAGTTTAGACAGCTTGTGGTGGACGGAAGTGAGTGTGTGTGTGTGTGTGTCGTCCTCACCTGTCCTCCCTGAGCTCCAGCGGCGCCCCCAGGCTGCTGGATCTGGATGGGCAGCTGCAGCTTGATCTGCTGGGGCAGAGCCCCGCCGCCGGGCCCCGGCTGGAGCTGGGCCAGGACCTGCACCTGCTGCTGCAGCCCCGGCATGCTGAGGAGCTGGGGGGACTGCTGCAGCTGGAGCTGGCCCCCTCCCCGGGCCTGGCTCTTCACCTGGAGGGGCGTGGGCGACTGGATGGGCATGTGGGCCTGGGTCTGCGGGGGAAGCTGGCCCTGGGGGGTGGCCGAGGGTGGGGTGCTGGTGGCCAGAGGGGCGGCGGCGCCGGCCTGGACGGGGGCGGCCGCCTGCTGGGCGGGCTGGGCGGGGGTCTTGGTGGTGGAGGGGTGGGGCTGAGCGGGCACGGCCGTGGCTGGAAACAGGGTTGAGGATAAGGGGGTCAAACATCTGTGTAAAGCATGTCTGGGAATTTCACCGTGTGTGTGTGTGTGTGTGTGTGTGGGAATACAATGTGTAAGGATGAGTGAATCCCTCTCTGTGTGTGTGTGTGTGCCTACCTGTGGAGGCGGCGGGCGCGGCCGGCATGGGCGTGAACAGGAAGCGCTGGACCTGTCCGTTGGGCAGCGCGGCCTGCATGAGCTGCTGGCCGGGGCCGGGGATGACGGTCACGCCCTGGGGGATGACCTGCAGCTGGCCCGTGGTCTGGCCCTGGCCCTGCACCATCACCGTCAGGCCCTGCTGGGGCCCCGCCGGGCGCTCCACCGACGCACTCTGCTGCTTCTGGGACGGAAGGAGGGGGCAGGGAGGGAGGGGGGAAGGAGAGGTAGAAAGAGGGGGGGAGGAGGGAGAGGGAGGGATAGGGAAGGGGGGTGGAATAGGGAGGGAGAGGGGAAAGAGGTTGGCGCATGAGAAAGAGAAGAGAGGGAGGAGGGAGAGGTAAAGGAGGTTAGTGGGGTGCTTCTTGACACACTGGGGATTCACCTAGAGCGTACTGATTATCAGGTGAACTGGACTGCGTTTTATCTAGCAAAACGCATTGAATGTGTGTTGAAGACCGATGGGCATTCATATAGCATTGTGGGGTTTGTAGAGTTCATGAAATCTCTCCTAGAGTTTGAACAGATGGACCCTTCTGTCATCCCCATCTAGTAGCAATGGGGACAGACATTCTGAGTGAATCCTAAGATGGCTACTGAACTGTTGTGGCAGGTGGTATGAGGAGGGCTGGTCTAGTGTACCTGTGCCCCCTGGGTGAGCTGTGTGAGCTGGGCCAGGGTGAGCTTGACCTGGCCCTGGGCTTGTGCCCGCGGTCCCTGGGGCGTCTGGGCGGTGGCAGGCTGTCCCGGCGTCACGGGGCTGCCCACCCTCTGCCCGGCGATGGTGGTGACGGGGCTGGCGCCCGAGATGGCGGTGGAGACGGGCTGGCCGCGGATGATCTGGGTCACCACCTGCTGGCCCGCTTGACCTGTGGACGAAGGAGGTGACTGTGTGTTAGTAAACACACACACACACACACACCAACCAGAGCTCGAACCATAACACACTACAGGGACCGCCACCCACCTTGCTGCATCACCAGAGGGGTGCGGAGGATGGTCTTCCCCAGGGCCCCTGCCTGCTGGATGGGGGTGCGGATCACCGTCATCCCTGGACGGATCTGGCCCCCGGTGGTGAGCACCTGCTGCGGGGAGCCGGGGGTGCCGGGCCGGATGTTGAGGGTGGTGGTGCGCGGCTGGAACGGGCTGAAGGTGGCGGCCCCTGCTGTGCTGGAGGGGATGATGCCGACCACCTTCTGCTGGATCACACCTGGACGGGTCAGGAGGACAACGGAGGTCCCGAATATGTATTTATCATACATTTACATTTAGTCATTTAGCAGACGCTCTTATCCAGAGCGACTTACAGTAAGTACAGGGACATTCCCCCGAGGCAAGTAGGGTGCCTTGCCCAAGGACACAATGTCATTTTGCACAGCCGGGAATCGAACCAACAACCTTCTGATTAATAGCTCGACTCCCTAACCGCTCAGCCACCTGACTCCCTAGTCCCCTCATAGTCTCCCACATTCAAATACTGATGGATAATGTAAGGAAAAGGGCCCGGTATTCCTTGTGAAAAAGGTTCAAAACCAGGTTACTTTGAGACTGCAAGATCTGCAACATAGAAGTGCCTTGGTATGCTCTTTAGAAAAGCAACCAAGGCAGAAATGCTGATATTTGCAGTGAAAACACAGCCAGCTTGACAGAGTTGCCCATAGCATGAATGATCCGTTCTACAAAGCTCATATATTGATACAACTCAATACATTGCTTTTGGGCTTCCCTCTACTCCAGTTTTCAAAGCCTTTGATGCTAACCATGGTAAATATTAGCAGAGCAAGTAAATAAAAAAACGTTCAAAAAGAGGTCACTAAAAGCAATGTTGGTTTGACTCCATTGCATTTGACCCAACCCATCCCACTCTCATAAATTATGTATGGTTATAACTTCTTTCAAACGTTTTCACTTTAAGTTTGACAACGCGTCCGTTTCAGTTTTGTTAGTTTGGCTCGGGCTCACTTGGAAGGGCGGTGAAAACACGACGCTCTTCCTTCAAGATCTGAAGTTGTTGTATGTTTCCCCTTCTCCTTTTTCAGTGGTTTTGCCCTACTTTTTAACCCCCTCTCCCCCCCTCTCTCTGCCTTCCCTCTCTCCCCCTACGACCGCTGACGATCAGGTAAACCGATACATCAAGGGTTCCCCCTCTTCAAACAGGGAGGCCAGGCCTAACCCTCTGAACTACAGCGCTGTAGTTCTGGACCAACATCAAACACCCACTTCTTTGCGAGTCGCTGTTTGGAGAGTTTGTGAGTTAGCGACATCATTTTTTTTGGGGGGGGGGGTGGGGGGGAGAACAGTTTTTTTGTGTGTTTTTTTTAAGACGAGGGGAAAGTAGAAGAAGAAAAAAAAGTTTCTCTCTCTCCATAGCGTGTTACCTGTCTGGGGGAACCAGACCTCAGGATAAAGTTGTTTTCCTGACTGACTTCCGTAGCGCCGTCCAAAACAAACACGTGAGTGAAACTGTCACACTGGATAAACACACAGGCCATTAATATCCTCTCTCTTGCTCCCTCTCTCCCTGAGAAACACGAGTGTCACACTAAACAAGCTCTCTGTTTGTTTGCGGATTCATTTAGCTTATCCCCCAAATGCTAACTTTCTGTGTGTGTGTGTCGAAGTGTGCTTACTGAGGTTTTATGGTGCAAGGACAAAAGCCTCCACACTTTTGCATGGATAATTGAAAATTGGAATAATTGGAAAAGTGCGGCCAAGTTTAGATGGAACTCTTGGACTGTCCGGCGACAAGGCGCGACCTAACCAAGGTCAGTTATGGATAGCTCAACGCACAGCCAAAACATGACATAGGCTGCCCTTTAATGATGTAGAGAACTTTCCATCCTCCAAACACTTCAGTACTCATACAGGGACAGGTCGTGTCCAATACCGACCGTAGCTTCATCCAGCTGGCCAATATTGACTTTAGAAATATGTAAGCGGCCTACGGCTACTTCAAAAGCCGTCTGGCCCGGCCTCAGACTACACAAGCCCAACCCCAGCATCACCAAAACATCGCTATTGGGTTCCCATGCCGACAGGCCCAGCCAGACGTAATGTGTGCCACTCCGACACTGGGCGGGGTGACTCACGGGCTGGAGCGACGGTAGGGGGCAACGGCAACGTAGCTTGGCAGCTAGCGACGGCTGCTTAGCGCGTGCGAGGGAGGTGACGGCGTCTGATGTGGCGCGTGTGGTCAGTGGCTGGGAAGGGACGGTACTTATTGTATTGGCGGCTGGGTGAGACGCAGACATCACATCATTACAGTAGCCGGGTCAGAGCACGAACATCCCATTCCTCCTTCCCTCCCTATAATACATGACCTATAGTGGATCTGAAAACATGACAGCTACGGGTCATATATTTAACCCAGACAGATCCGTGACTGCCCTAATGAAGGAGTTGAAGAAGAACCACCAGAAAGGGAACCCCCCCCCCCCCTCATTGGCCCGGTGCTTGACTGGGACCGCTATAGCGTTCTCCCGGGTGCGGGTGGGCGGGGCCTACCTCCTTGCGTGGTTGGCACGTTGACGGTGACAAACTTGCTGTTGGCGGGCAGTGGCAGCTTGGCGTGCAGGACCTTGCCACCCATGGACGTGCCTGTGATCTGGAACGTCTGTCCGCCCGACGTGGCCACGGTTGTCACGGTGCCCGCCGCGCCTGCTGGGGAAACACGCAAGTGAAGTCCGACCAATCAAAAAAGAGGGGCGGGGTTTCCTTCCCAAAGCGCACAGCTGGGTCAGGGTGAAAGAAGTTTCTGATGCTCAGGAGCAGAAATTGAATGAAACACCACAATGTAATTACGCCAAAGAAATGTTCCGTTATTTCAAGTTATTTCAAGAGCGTAATTGCCTTTTAAAAAGCTAATCTGAGAGCTTTGGTGTTCGACGTACCTTGACTGGGCTGACCCTGCTTGACCCAGGTGGCGAACGTCTGATGGAAGTTCTTATTCTGCTGGAACGTGACAGGGGTGCCACCCATCTTGGTGGCCAGTACCACTTTGGTGCCGGGGGTGACCTGGCCGGACAGGGAGCCCACAATGACTTTTGGGGTGGCCGCGGGTGTGACGGGGGTCCCCGTGGGTGTGACGGTGGTCGTGGCCACTCCCTGTTTCTGCTCCAGACGCTTCTGGAACGAGACGCGGCGTGAATCTCACGAGAGAACACACAAAACAACCCCTTTGCTTCCGGGAATATGGATGAAATAAAAGTGAATTGGAGTTCAAACTCACCTTAGCCTGCTCTGCGGCCTGGGCTTTCTCCTTCTCCACCCTGTAAGGACGCACAGAGGAAGACATTAAACATCCTGTTGAACTTCTCAAAGAGCTGGACCACCAACTGAAAACCGTAGTTTGACAGCAAAAAAAACCCCAAAACATTCTGCATACTAAATCAAGCAATTGAAGACGAGAGAAATGTGCCCTGAATTATTATTATTATATGACACTGGGTTCACCATCCAATCCATCTGACCACACAGTAAAAAAGCCCACTGAGATAAACCTTTACAACCTCTATGGAACACACCCTATCCACCAGGAACGGTGACCCCCCCCTGACCCCTTGCCCTCTGACCTCTCGGAGAAGGCGCGGATCTCCCACAGGTCCAGTTCCTCCTCGGCTACCCAGGTCTCGATCACCACCGGCCCCGTCTGCTTGGTGGGCTCGGGCTTCTTGGGCCTCAGGGCGCTGGAGCGCAGGCCTTTCCTCTGGGGCGTGTGGGTTTCTGTGTGTGAGAGAGGGATAGGTAGAGTGTGTGTTTGAGAAAGGGAGGTAGTGTAATGTGTGTGTGTGTTTGAGAGAGTAAAAGGTAGGGAGGTAGTGTAGTGTGTGTGTGTGTTTGAGAGAGTAAAAGGTAGGGAGGTAGTGTAGTGTGTGTGTGTGTTTGAGAGAGTAAAAGGTAGGGAGGTAGTGTAGTGTGTGTGTGTGTTTGAGAGAGTAAAGGTAGGGAGGTAGTGTAGTGTGTGTGTGTGTTTGAGAGAGTAAAAGGTAGGGAGGTAGTGTAGTGTGTGTGTGTGTTTGAGAGAGTAAAAGGTAGGGAGGTAGTGTAGTGTGTGTGTGTGTTTGAGAGAGTAAAAGGTAGGGAGGTAGTGTAGTGTGTGTGTGTGTTTGAGAGAGTAAAAGGTAGGGAGGTAGTGTGTATGGAGTGGGATAGGAAGGAAGAAGAGGTTCATAGACAGTTAAGTCAGTCAAATGGGTGAAGGTGTAAGGAAAGGGTCGGGGTTGTTCAGACCCAGCCGACCCGGAAGTGTCCCCTTACCTTTCGGTGTTTCGGGGACTCCGAGGGGACAGATGATCTTCCGGATGCAGTACTCGGAGCGGATGCCGTACGGGCCCACGTCGCGGCGCTTGATGATCTCCGTGGTGGTGATCTCCGTGTCGGACGTCTCTGTAGCAATGAGTGGGGATAGGGCTGGGTTGGTATGGGATGAGGAGGGAGATTCCAAGAACATGGAACAATGTACTCCCAGACAAGAAACGGTTCATACTAACGGTACAATGTTAGAATAGTTCCCAGTTGACAGTTACAGCAGGGTAAACCGTGTCAGAAACTGCTAGATTATTTACAGCTATTATCATAAAGTTTCAACATGAGGGAGACTAATACTGACTTTGAACCACCTCAGAGAATATGTAATCCCCACAGAGAATCTCCCTGTCAACCACAGGAAGAACACCCAAATGCAATAGGGTACATTAGAGTTGGTGTGTACGTATAAGGTTGAGGTATGGTGGGGGGCGGTCTACCTGTGCGAGTGGTGCCCACGGCGGCGGACGGCTTGACGGCCATGTCGTCCCACCTGAGACAGGCCCAGAGCAGCCTCAGCATCAGGCTCACGCCCGCCAGCGACTTCACCGTCTGAAGCCGGTACCTGAGGGGAGGGGCAAGAGGAGGGCCAGAGCCAACGGTTAGCACACATTTTCGATTTGTTTGTTATGTAGGGTCACGTGTACTGCCGCAAGCTATGCAGTGGAGGGAGGAGAGCCAATGGCGGTCACACACCAAGTTCAGTCAGGACGACGACAGAAAAGCATTTTACAGAAAGCATTTGATTATTTCTGTCCACAGGTCTTTGTAATTACTCCATGTGCTTCCGTTGCTGCCTTTCTCCACGAGCGGCCATTTCAAATGACCCAACGTTGAGCTAACGTTTCTAGGGAAACGCAACAGGAGAGACCAGAAGAGGGGGGGGGGGGGGGGAAAGATATTCCTTTTTCCATCGTCCAACCACAGGAGGAGAAAACATCCTTGGGGCGGTTATTGCGCAACGCCGAACATCCTGACACCCAAAAAAAACACCGGGTGATTCACGTCTGCTGCTCTATAAAACTGTAGCGGTCCAGTCAGAACAGAACCCAGAGGTCTCTGCTGGGGCACACAGCCAGGGCAGAGAACCGGGCCAAACCCACTAACGACAAACAGAGAAGAGTGCAGAACTAACAACTAACATGTCAACAGTACGGGGTGTGTTTCGAAGATTCATGAGAGTTACTATGTCGATGCGTAGGGGAGCTAGCGGCATTAAACTTCTCAAGATCGGTGTGAGAAGGTTCAAAGCATGAACGCCGTTAACACTGGGCGTTTCAAAATGTAGCAATCGACTAATCTTTATTATTTACACCATGTCGAGTCTAAATCAAACTGGGCTGTAGCAAAACAAGGACAAACTCCAGATCCCCCCCCCAAAAACCGGCAGTTTCCCACCCCCACGTGTGGGGACTGCGTGCCTACCTCCAAGTGATGCCAAACGTAGGCCTGGGTGAAGGGTAGGGCCAGATGTCCTGCGCTGGCTTGGCGTTGTAGTTGAAGATGGCCACCTCGCGGATACCGCCTCGCCTCGCCAAGCACCTTCAGGTCGTCGTTCGGTAACACGAAGATGCTCTTCCGGCTGCTCTTGGTGACAAACTTGCGATAGGAGGGCAGAGCAGTGTCGGAGCGAGTCTTCTTGGTGCGGGAGAACTTCAGGAGGCGGACGCGACCCTTGGTGGAGGTGGCGGAGATCTCTTGGCTGACCGCCAGCGTGGAACGGGAAGACGTTGAACCGTGAGGCCCCGAGGACGACTTGCTGACGGAGGACGAGAGCGTGGTCTTGTGCTCGTGGGTCACCGTTTCGCTCTGGCTCTCGTCCGACTGGCTGTCGGGCGTGGGCGAGCGCACTTTGGTCACGGTGGTTTTGGTCATGGTGGTGAGGGTGGACACGGCACTCTCCGTGGCGGTCTCGACCGGTTTGGAGGAACGCGAGACCTCCGCGAGATGGGATACGCTGGTGGTGGTCGTGGTGGAGGTGGTGGTGGTAATCTGGGTGATGATGGTCTTGAGAGGATCGACCGCACTGTTGCTGCTGTTCTCCTCCGCAAAGTCGTTGCTCAGGCTGGACTCTTCGGTGGAGGGCACTGGGGAAGGCGCCATTTTGGTGGGCTTGACAGCGGAAGATTGCGTCTCCATGAACTGGGGCGCTGTGCTGTTGTGTTGCTGAGTCATCAGCCCTGGACCTTCTAGGTTGTTCTCCAGCCTAGCCATCTTCACAGGTGGCTGGTAGACTTGGTCCGACCCCGTCACCTTGCTCTCCATCTCTACCCTGGGAGCCGGGCCAGGCACCATGTCGCCGTTTAGCAAGGGCTTCTGGATAATGACCGTCTGACAATCTCCCTCGGGCTTAGATAGGCTGTTCACCTTGGCGTCTGTGCTGTTGGGGAAGGCGTTGGTGGGCTCGCTCGGGACAGAGTTGGTCATGGGTCTGTTCTCCAACATGTCTTTTCCGTTGACCTGGGGAGGACCGGAAGAGGGGGCCTGGGTTGCGACGGCTTCCGCGCCGCTTCGTCCGTTGCCAGGTCTGTCCTGCTGGTCTTTGTGGCCGTTGCTTTCTGCTCCTGCCTGCTCTGGTTTTCCCAGCTGGTTCAGAGCGTGCATGGTTAGAGGAATCAGGTTTTAACAAAGCTGCCTCGAGTCCTGATCCCTCGGTTGAAATGGGAATGGAGCCCGTTGGATGCAGACGATGTTGCAATGTTTTGGGTCCCCCCTGAGCTGGACACTTTAGGTTCCCCCTCCCCTAGCCTGGCCCCTGTGAGCCCCATAGTCCTTTCCTGGAGGTTCCCCTCCTGTTTATGGGGAGTTGTTTGGTTTTGTGGGGCAGGGTCTTTGGATGGTGTGCCAAGGGGAGTGACTTTTACTTCCATTTGGGCTACAGCGGACATTCCCGAAGGCTTGCTCTCCGGCTTAACAATGTCTGGCGTAACCTGGAACGGGGACGGCGCCTGGGTCTTGAGGGGCGTCTGCGGCAGGGCTTGGGCGCCCTTGGCTGGGGTAGACTTGACCAGGGAGCCCTGCTGCCTCTGCTTCTCCTCCAGGGTGTGCTGCTTGACGCGGCGCTCCAGGAGGCCGTCCAGCTTGGAGGCCTTGAACTTCTTGTAGGGGATCCGGGTGTGGAAGCCCAGGCTGACGTCCACCACATCGTAGTTGAAGGGCCTCAGGGGGCCGTCAGGTGGCTCCTGCTTCACGGTGGCCTCCACCTCAGAACTGCTGGTCCCTGGGGAGATGACACAACATAGACACTTTAAATATTTACCTGGAGATACATTGATTTGAAAATTAGTATATCTTTTTTTTACTGATGGCTAACTATCTGAAGCCTTATGAGAAGACAAAGCACATCTAAAAGTCGAGAGCTTGTGCTGTTGCAGTGATGGATTATACAAAATGGAAAACTACAAACCTTTTTCTTTATCTTGCCCCGAATCTGTAGGACTCGGGTCCACCTCCATGTGTTCAGCTGCCTCTTGTAATGCAGAGTTTTCAGGCTTTTCCCTTGTAGACTCATCCTTCATCTCTCCTTTCTTATCCTCCTCCTCCTCCTCCTCCGGCTTGTCCTCCATCTTCTTCTCAGACAAGTCGCTCGCGGAGGGCTCAGTGGTGCCAGCGTCCTCATCCTTCTCCTCCGCGCGGACGCTACTTTTCTGGTCTTCGGAGGTGACGCCGGGCCTTATGCTCAAGTCGAGAAGGGTGCATTTCTTGCCGAGTTTGGCGTCTGAACACAGGAAGGGAATGTGTCGAGTTATCGTTACTGCTTTCACACGGCCCTCAATTCACAGTCTCCAGATATGACCAACAGTCCATTTATTTCCCACTGAGGGGAAAACAAATGCAAGTAAAAACACATTTGTGTGAGAAAGAATGCTTGGCGTGTCAGACACCAAACCACATTTTAGATCCTAAAAACACTTTGGATGCAAAAAAAAATAGAAAAAGAAACCTGCTGACCTTCCAGCTCTTTGCGGTAGTTCGGGTTGGTGTTGCCGGGCAGCTTTTGTTGGAAGCGCTGAACGTGGGTCTTACTGATCCAGCTCCAGCCTCCATAGCCGGTCACACGGTACTCCTCGCCCTTCTGCTTCCACACCTTCACACGGGGGGAGGAGAGAAAGAGAGGAAGGAGAGGTTTCAAAAAGGAAGAAAGAGAGAGAGAGAGAAGGAGAGAGAACAGAAGGGAGAGGGAGAAAAAAAAAAAGAGGGTTAGAAGATATTCACACTAGGTCATTAGCCAGCAGTCCAGCAGGGTGTAAAGTCACACTCTTACTGGAGCTCGAGCACACGTGCCTCATCAAAGACACTTTAACGCTCGGCATTCTGGGGAGCAGGAAGTGGCAATTAAACACGTCCTGGCGATTAGCTTTAATGGCTGATGGCTCGGTCATAAATAGAGCGCGCGGTTACCGCCGACTTGAAAGACGAGACAGAAATGAAATGTGTGTGAAGGTGTGAAAAGTGGCGTGCGAGCGTGCGAGCCAGGTACCTGATGTTTGATGGGGAAGGTGTACTTGACCCAGGTGGCCTGCTGCATGGTCTCCTCGTCCTCCAGCTTCTTCTCCCTCTTCTTCACCTTCTCCTTCTCCTCACGCTCCATGGACGTCATGCGGTGAAGCCTGGAGGCATGGAGAGACCAGGTAGGTTGGAGACACACACACACACATACCTGTACCACCAACAGCATAATCGAGGCTTTAAGACACAGCCCCCTGTGCCCCCCCACCCCCACCCCCGCTCACCCCCAATCTAAATATTATCCTACAAGCTGGGTATGAGCCACTTGATGTGCTGCTGATCAGTTCTACACTGGCCAAACATTCTGGGGTTGGGCGTGCAGGGGATGCTGGGTAACGCCACAGGCTACTTCAGAGAGGAGGCGACGCTCATGAAAGAGACCATGGTTTGGTAGGGTTGACTGTGTGTGATTATGGGGTTGGTATAATGCTGTATTATGAATGTATGAAATAATACTGGACAGCGTAACACTAACAATACCTTTGGAACTAGGAAGAGTTTCCCATTTCCTCTTCTATAAAACTGTGTGAGTGAGTGTGTACGTGAGTGTGTATGTGAGTGAGTGTGTATGTGAGTGAGTGCTTCTCACCTGGTGTGTCCCAGGGCGTCCTTCCAGACAGGCAGCAGAGCCACAGGCTTGATGGCACACTCCAGGATGGCCATGGCCAGGGCAAACTCCCTGGCCTTGCTGCACATCTGCACCGCCTTGATCCAGTTGGTCCTGCGGGGGAAACGACACACGAAGTTCCAGTCACTCTAACGCCCCCTTGTGGCGGTTAAACAGATCCCAACCCGACACCACGGCCTCCAAGTGTCCGGCAGCGCCTACCTGTGCGAGGCCCAGTTGGGGTGCATGAAGGGCGCCTGGAACGTTGTTCTCCAGCTGGATGATGGTGAGGCGCAGCGTGGAGATGGTCAACAGCTTGGAGCCGTGGATGGAGCCGTTCCACTTGAAGTCGCCGGCGGGCGTCATGCAGAACTTGTGCGAGAGGTGGCGGCGCTTGTCGTGGTCCTCGCGGTGCTGGTGCTTGTTGAGGGCCAGCGTGTTGGAGCTGTACTGGTTGTGGTACACCCGGTACTTGCCCTCCTGGCCCAGCTTGAAGTAGTTGGACAGGGTGCCCTTCATCACCACCTCCTTGGAGCCGCGCGTGCTGAGGCGGGACACGTCGCCCTGCTGGTTCACCACCAACACCTGGGGTTGGGGGGGGCGAGGGAGGGGGGGGCGAGGGAGGGAGGGGGCGTTCATTACTAAAGATTTGGCCGGGCATCATGTTTGCATGGTGGTGCTTCCCAGTAATTGGGTTTAAGTAGGGAAGCTGGCGTTTGGAATTAAAAACAGCTCGTTCCTTCATTTTTTCGGTTTGGTACACACAAAAAAAGAAACGAATTAAGCGACTAAAGTGTTCCACAACCGGTTTCAAATTCGAATGTCAATATTTGACATTCGAAGGCTTAAGAAGCGGAGCCCCCCCCCACACACACACACACCCTCCCCTCTCCCCGTAGTTACAAAGCGTCTTGGCGGCACCCTCACCTCCTTGCCCTCCTTGAAGCCCTTGTTGGCCTCGTGCACGGCCTCCGCCACCTGCTGGCTCTTCCGCTGACTCAGCTTGCTCTCCGGGTTGCGCAGGCGGGTCACCATGCGCGTGGAGGCTGACGACTTCCCGCCCGGCCCGGTCGTCTCGCCGTTGGCCCTGCCCTCGCCTGGACGTCGACCCCGGGGGGAGAGAGAGAGGTGGAGGATTAGGGGACCGTGTTTGAGGTGATCCATGTAAGCGCACGGTGGGATTTCCGTCGGGCCGTTGTTGTGGTTACAAACCAATCCATGACAAGGGAGGATAGGGGTGACAAAGCGTCACACGGGAGGAAATGATGACTTTAACGTCTCGTTCAGCCAACTACAATCCTATTTCACGCGTACAGTTCGAAATTGCGTGCGTTTGGGTTGTGTTCAACATTTTCTTTTGTCTATTCAACATAGCTAATTAATGGTATATATATATTTCTATTCGAGAGGGTGTAGCGTAGGCCAGACCTGTGTCATCCTGGCTGGCAAGGGAGGACTGGGAGGATTTGTCGGCCAGGTCGGGGGGCTCGGGGCCCCGGGGGCCACCCATGCTGCTGTTGCTGTTCTCCTCACTGGGCTGGGGGGGCTGGCTCAAGCCGGGGATGCCCTCTCCACTGGGGAAGCCAGAGTCCGACTCTGCCTTGTCTGTAAAGGGCGGCAAAAAAAGGGATTTAATCAAATACGGTTACACCTTCCTTATTGAGCTTTGTCAGTCATTTTTTGGGATGTAGACAAAGCCAATAGAAAGGCCCAAGCGAAGCCAGCATCTCCCAGGCGTTCAGTTCCCTCCATTTTTACATGGAAACCTCTGGCTCCCTCTAGTGTCAAACTGGATGCAGTGCACATACTCGACCAGCTCACGAAACAGCCAATGGGCTCCCTCAAAGCAAGCCCAACCTCACAAAACAAGGCAAGACAAATCAACTGCAGAGATGGTGATTGGAGGAGCAAATAGCAGTGAGAAAAACCTAATGTATGGATTTCAATTGGAATCAAACTATATTTTTGGGGGAAAGCAAAGCTTCCTGTCTAAATGCAGCAGATCACCAGGAATGCCGACAGGAAATGGTGAACTGCGAAGATGCATGTTTCCTGCCAACGACACAAGTAAATCTCCCAAGGCAAGCTGGATAAGGGAGGGCCATTGGCATTTACAGAAGAGCATTAGATGGTCTGCTTATTGATGGATCTATCAAAGCCATGATTCTGCAGCTTCAGCAAAAGATACAAAAGCAGGTTCTCGGGGATGCAGCACTTCAGAAAGCATTCGAGCATCAGCAATCCATTTGTTCACAAGAAAAAAATGACTGAAAAGCTGGCGCAGCCAATGAAATGAGGGATGCAAATGCAAAACGGCAACTGACGAGAGTGGTGGGGTCCAATAGCAACAAAGTGGGAGGGGACAAGACAAGAGGAACACCCAAGCACAGGAAGCAGGAACGAAGGGGAACAGACGATGAAGGCTGGGAGGCGAGGAGGGGGAGGGTTGATGTTCCACTGACACAGCAGCGTCTGTACCTTCCGAGTCCTGCGTGACCTCCATGCTGGTCTGGCCCTCCTCCCCAGTCTCCCCAGAGGCAGCTGGAGGCTCCTGGGGGCCCGATGCCAGGCTAGCAGGCTCTGTGGCAGGCAGGGAGGGCTCTGGAGCCAGGGCCTCAGATTTGGGAACCAGTGAGCTGCTGGTGGCCTCCTGGCCAGCAGAGGGAGCCGCTTCGGCTATGGTGGAATTACAGCAGGATTGCAAATATAGTCTATGATTGGATCTCAAATAAATTATCTTTTCGAATGCCTTTTCTAAACAGCTCTTTCGCACAGTGCAAACAAAGATTCTGGTCTTAGAAATAATCCTAACCTTTTAGGATAAATGCTGGGATTTTTCTTGTCTAGCGTTGTTTAAGGAATACCTTTAGTCGATGAAGTGTCTGACTGACAAATAATTTCCAATTGGTGGGTGGGGGCCACTAGACCAGCCACCGCAAAGCAGCGATTCTTCCGTTAGATTTTATGATTCCATTCAGCCTATCACTCATGGCAGTCAAAACAGGACTACAATAAAGATACAGTCCAAGAAGTGATATAGAGGAAATACTGTAAATCTGTGCTTGATTGTTCTTGCCTGGCACAAAATGTTAAGCCAAATGTACAGTCCCATAAAGCAAACAGTTCCAAGTGTCTGACTAGGCTTCAAATCGTAACTGACCCTGGTCTGGAAAGAGGAGATGGTTGGAGGGCGGGAGGGGGGACGTACCTGGACTGGTGATCCCCTCCTTGGTGCTCTGATCCTGGGGAGGATCGTTCTCTCCTGTGGCCTCCTCCTTCACCTTCAGCTCCTCCGGCTCCTCCTTGGGCTGCCCTCCCTCCTTCTCCTCTCCCTCCTCCTCCTTCTCCCTCTCCAGCCGGGCTTTCTGGGCCTCCTCCGCAGCGCGCCTCTTCACCTCCTCCAGCTCCTCCTCCTGCTTGGCCCGCAGGCGCTCCAAGATCTCCTCTGAAAAGGGGATAAACAGTGGCCAGTTAAATTTTTATAAGGAGGACGTTGGTGGGCGAACCTGGCAACCACGACCTGGCAACCACGACCAAGCAACGACATTCAAGCCAGGCATGGGGAATTACAGGATATTTGAAATAATCCTAATCATACCACTATCCCTAAATGGATCCCAATTACAGAAGTATTACACTAACTTTTGCATGACAAGTACCCGCATGCGTACATGCGTTTCAAGTGTTCAAGGGAGTCAGGTGGCTGAGCGGTTAGGGAGTCGGACTCGTAATCTGAAGGTTGCCGGTTCGATTCCTGGCTGTGCAAAATGACGTTGTGTCCTTGGGCAAGGCACTTCACCCTACTTGCCTCGGGGGGAATGTCCCTGTACTTACTGTAAGTCGCTCTGGATAAGAGCGTCTGCTAAATGACTAAATGTAAGTGCATGGATTTAACAGCCAGAACGGCTGCAAACAACTGTGGCTCTGGGTCCCAATGCGCAAATGGACAAAAATGTATGAATCCCAAATGACCTGAGCCTAGGCAACCCTAGTATAAATTTAGCTGATAACAGACCGTTTTAATTTTCCTCCACCTCAGACCTGAAAACTAGCAAACGGTGCCAAATTTGTATTCCGACGCCTGTTACATCACCACAGGAGCCTAAAAACGACTCGTGTCTGCGAGAGAGAATATCAGGGTCAAGCCGTGTCCGGAGATTGAACTCTACAAAGTTACGATGATGAGCCGCGCGGAAGGAAACCGCGGAGGGTTTCTAAAGGCCGTGAAATTCCACTCAGATGAAGGGGAAGGCCTTTGTGCTTTGTGCGATTGTGTGCGAGCGGTGCTGGTTTTGCGGCTTCGCTACATAACGCGCAGCTCTTGTCACAAACATGTTATTTACTGTGTGGAAGCAAAGGGGGAAACTTGACGAGAAAATGGAAGAAAACCCCCTCAGGCGCACGCCTTTGAGGATGCTTCCTCTGTCACTTGTCGCTGGGGAGGGTGTGTGGTGTGGTGTGTGTGTCAGCGGTAAAGCCTTCAGACGGCAGCCTGTCTTCCAGAGGAGGGAGCCAACATGTCTGGGTGGAGTTTTCAGGACCACGAGAGAAGATCCCGCTCTGTGCCGAGCAGGTTCATCTGCACCTCATCACAGCTGAGCCAAACACTTGAACTCTGCTCCTTTCCTTCTTTCTGTCCTTTTCTCTTTCTGTCCCCGCCAGGAGCCACGTTCGTCTCGCAACCTTCGCGGCTTCACTCCCATCCTTGCCTTCTTAAAATCAGTTTAGGTGTCATGTAAGAGGAGAGGGTAACGGGGGAAGGAAGCGGTTTAAGACTATTGGACCCCGTCCAAAACAGCCCACACTGTATAGGGGTTTATGTAATAGCTCTGGTACTGGTTCCTATGGCTCTTCTATCTATGACTGGGGGGTATTCATGGGGACTGGAGAGGAAAGGGGAGGGGGCAGGAAGGGGAGGGTGGGGGGGTGTAAGAGGGAGGTAGAGAGAGAGATAGAAGTGAGTGTCTGTGAGAGAGAGAGAGAGAGAGAGAGAGAGAGAGAGAGAGAGAGAGAGAGAGAGAGAGAGAGAGAGAGAGAGAGAGAGAGAGAGAGAGTGAGTGGGTTGCTGGTTGACTGGGGCTCTCTGGCCTAAGACAATGAGGCCCCTCACACACACACACACACACACACGCGTTAGGCTCAGCTGGACAGGCTTGGGTGGCTGGGCCAGAGAGTCAGGGCCACGATGGAGCTACACCCCGGGCTCCTGCAGCACTCGCTGGGAGACGCCCCTCTCTCCTCTCTACACCTCCCCGTTCTCTTTGACCTCCTGCAGCACTCATCTGTACGGCCACCTCTCTCTTCTCCTGCTTTCTTTGACTGCTTCCCTCCACCCCCCCCCCCCCCACCCCATTTTCTCACTATCCGTCTTTCTCTATTGTGCAGTACACCTCCAATATTACACTCTCCCCCCAACGGCCCTCTCCTCCACCCCTCACTAAAGCGCCACTTTGCCCGCCCACCCCCCAGTGCCTTCGCATGGGTCCTGGCCCTCCTCCCAGTATAATCTGCTAGAGCACCCCCCCCCCCCCCCCCCCAAACACCCTCCCCCCCCCCCCCGTCCTCCCCCTCGTCCCAGAAGCTGCTATCCCTGCCAGCACAAACCGAGAGACACTGGCCCGGGTGCCAACCTGCCACCTCAGCTGCCCGCTACTTGGTTACCTAGGCACCCAGACAGGGGAGGGGGGGGGGGGGAGGGAAGGAAGGAAGGGGGGGCATGTAGGAATCGGATCTCCTGTAATAACGGGGCGAATATAGTCCGGCCTTGGCCGAAGCGAGGAGGAAGGGATGAGAGCACTACGGACGACGCGGCTTAGAGCGAAAGAGCTTCCCGGCTGTGTCCGTGCATAATCACGGCTATAATACGGCGTGTGCCTGCTCCTCATCACTCTTAGATTAACCACCTACAGCAGAGTGACAACACGGACGAGAGGAGGACGTGGGTGGGAGGAGACGGCAGCAGGAGAATGGAGAGGAGAGAGAGGAAGGCAGGCAGGGAGTGGGATGGAGAGAGGAAGGTAGAGAGGGAGAGAGAGAGAGAGAGAGAGAGAGGTAGAGTGGGGTAGAGAGAGGGAGGGAGAGGGATAGACAGGAAGGTTGAGAGAGAGGGAGGGAAAGGGAGGGAGAAAGGGAGCGAGCGAGAAAGAGAGCAACGTTGACGATCATGACAAAAACACACACGCAGAACGCGATTGCGCTCATCTAATAATCACTCTCTCTCCAGGTGAAAGACTGGAGATCGAAGACGGCTCGATTCTCCCCAAACCCATCAAGCTGCTTAACATTCCGACGAGGTCAGGCCGCTCTGGAGCGGGCGACTGAGGAGGATCAACTGAAAGATGCTAGTTTGCTTTTAACGAGGTCACTCCAGCCGATGCAAGCATGGGGTTAAACCAATTTGGTTTGTTTCCCCCCCCCCCCCCCCCCCTCCCGAAAGATCAGTGCCGCATCCAGAAAACAACATCCACTTACAGGTCCAATCAGACAATGCGTCTAGTTATTCCTCTCTAGCGGCTAGTTAAACCAAAAGACAGGAACGGCAGGGAAAAAGACAATGTTCACATTAAAACCGCAATAAAACAAACAACTGCATTGAGGTATCCACGCATCTACGTGCGCGTGCGTGTGTGTATATACAAAAGGCACGCCCCGGAGCCCCTAGTTACCGTTGGCGGCGGTGAGGAAGCACTTGTTGCTGCCGCGGGCCTTGTTGGTCAGGTCCTCGCTGATGTCCATGTGGACGTGCACCTCGTCCCTCATCTCCTCCAGGGCGCAGTACACGTCCGCCTCCCAGTAGTCCTTGTCCAGGCAGTCGATGAGCTCGGCCAGCTGCACCTTGGTGCTGTAGTACCAGATGGTCTTGTCCTCCTGCTCGCCGTCCTCTTCACTGGAGGGGGGGGGAGGGGGGGGAGAGGTGAAGGGAAGAATGATTAGGAGTGATTGAAGGGGTGAGGAAAAAGGGAGGGGAGAGAGGGAGAGAGAGGGAAGAATGATTGGCAGTGATTGAAGGGTGAAGGATGAAATGGAGGGAGGAGAGGTAGAGGGAAGAATGATCGGGAGGGGGGGGAGGAGATGGAGGGAGGGAGAGAGAAAAGGGAGGGAGGAAGGAGGAGAAGGGAGGGGGGAGGTGACATGGAAAAGAGAAGAGGGCAGGAGAGGTAGGGAAGGAGGGAGAATGCATGGGGGGAAAGGAGGAAGTAAGAGGGAGGAGGAGGAAAGGGGTGTAGAAGCAGTATCCAGTTAGACTAACCATCAACACGGCACAGCAGCACATCACAAGTCAACAACAAAAACAACCCCCCCCCCCACAAAACAACAACATAATCTACAATCAGGTTTCTCTTCTTCATCCCAAGCTTGGTAGGGATACTGTAAGCTGCAGAGACACACGCCTTCTCACTGAGAAGAACGGTGCCAGATTTGTAGTGAGCTAATAAAACCGGTAGGCCTGAGCCACCCCCCCCCACCCCCCCAGAGTAACAGAGAGGAATCTGCATGAGGAGGGCTGTGCTAGCTGATATACGAGCACCGCTATGACGTTCTGACAGCTCTCTGTGCAGTGTGGTCCGGGCCAGCTCTGAGCTGCCCCAGGCGACCATACTATTCTGTCTACTCAGCATCCTCTCAGGGATTTCATCTCCTCGATATCGGACACACGCGCACGTGAACACACCAGCCGCGCGCATCTCACGCGCTCCCTTTTACTATCTCCAATGCAAGCCCGCCTGAATCCCCCATACACACAACCTACAAACACACACACACATTCACTATCTCGCGCACAAGCCCGCCCACATACACACACGCAACCTACAAACACACACACCTTTACAATCTCACACACGCACACCGCCAGTCTCCAAGGGGACAGTGAAGATCCATTACACTGCTCCCACAGAGGGCCAATTTGGTGAGTGGGAGAGGCGGAGGCGGAGCGAGGCCTGACTCTAAATCTCATTGTTAAGGTGAGACGTCCACCTCCGAGGCCCCGCGCGGGACACTGCTGAGCTGGCAGCCCCTCGCCATCTGCGAGCGCTCAAAAAGTCGAAGGGGCGAAGCTAATACGCTAACGGCTAACACCTGCCCGCCTGGCCGGCGTTATCGCTGCGAGCAGGGGGCCTCCTCTGTGGACTGCAGCCCGTAAAGCACGTTAACGGTACACTGATCTCCACAGCCATATATGACACTGGGGTGGATAGAGGACAGTTACAACAGTAAGGAGAGTGCACTTGTCTACTTAGGACTTAGCAGGAGTTTTAGACAGACTTAGAAGTAGAAAACCGACAGCCCAAAAGTCTGTGACATTCCATCGGATTTGTTAGAGATTGCAGATTTATAATTATTGACAAATAACTTGGTTTAGGAGTGCCCTGTGCCTTCATATGAAGAGTATAGGCCTGAAGGCATCTAACAAAGTTAACGCCAAAATAAGTCACCGACACATTTCCCCCGAAACGGTTTCCGCTCCCAGCGCTAAGGCGGCTAGCATACTCACACGACGACACGCCTGTTGAGGAACCAGTACTTGCGGTGGTGCCGGTCGTAGCCGATGGGCAGCTGGCGGATGTAGGGCTTGCTCTTCTGCGCCTCGGGCACGCAGTCCACCACCCCGGGCACCTTGTGGGCCACGCACACCTCGCACTGCCACTCGTCCTCGGGCACCTCCACCAGCGGCGGCTTGACGCACTCCAGGTGGTACACGGCCGAGCACGTCTCGCAGCACAGCAGGTCGCCCAGGCGGTGGCACACGCGGCAGTGGTCGTCGTAGGCGACCACGCCCTCCGACATCAGCTCCTCGCGGGCCAGGTTGGTGGCGAGGAACTGGTCGACCAGGAACTGGAGCACCTTGACCTTGCTCTCCAGGGGTTCGAAGGGGTACTCCTCGCCCTCCTGGCAGGGCAGGACGTGGCGGTACTCGGGGTCGCTCTCGCAGTAGGCGCGCACCACCTCGGGCCAGGTCATGCCGTCCACAAAGTACAGGGTGGAGTTGACGCTGTCCTTGAGGTCGGCCGGGCCGAACGTGGTGTTGGACGTGTCCTCCTCGCGCAGGATGGCCTTGAGCAGCGAGATGTGGGTCTCGGCGAGCAGGGTGCACTGCTCCTGGCCCGCCAGCGCCGCGCAGAAGTCCTCGAAGCGGAACGGCGACAGGCGCAGGACCGAGCCGAAGTTGCGCAGCACCTCGTAGACGGCGGCCACGTTGAGGAGCTGCCCGGCGGGGATGAGCAGGTCCTCCGAGGACTTGGGGAGCTCCAGCGGAGGGACGTCCTTGGCCTCCAGGATGGGCGAGCGGGGGCGGAGAGCACGGCTCCTCCTCCGACCTGGGAAGGAGGGGGACGGATGGATAGAAAAAAGAGGGGAGGGGCAGGAGGGATGGAAAAAAAGTTTTTTAATGCACACATTTAATGGTCAGGCCGAATGAGGGCTGCTTCCAGTATGTTTGGCTGAAGACTGTTTGTTACAGCTGAGGTGGAACAGATGGGGAATATTATTGATTCATTTTGGGTGCATAACTGCATATTAGTTAGCGTGGGAATACCACAAACTTGTACCAGTTGGTTAACGGGGCAGTTTACTCTCCAAGTCTATAAATCCCATGCAGAACAGGAGGCCTAAACCCCATTACGTGAACAGAAATGTTCCATTTCAGAATGCTTCTACTTGGTATACACACACAACACACTCTGTAAGCTCCCGACCTGAAAAATGTAAACGAAATTGACAGGGAACTCAAATGCGGACCTGCTAAATCATACGAGCGGGGGCTGTGGCGTAGGGAGTGACATGGTTTCAAAATGGGGTATCAGCGTTAACACAGTCGGCGTGTGTGTGTGTGTATGTGTGTGTGTGTGTGTGTGTGTATGTGTGTGTATGTGTGTATGTGTGTGTGTATGTGTGTGTATGTGTGTGTGTGTGTACCAGGCCAGCCCAAGGGATGTGGCATTATGAAGACAAACAAGATCCTCTCCCCAGAGCCATGTGCCCCCAGTGAGGAATATGTGTGTCCTGTCTTCCTTTGTTACTACCTATGTAAAGTCTGTGTGTGTGTGTGTGTGTATGTGTGTGTGTGTGCGTGTGTGTGTATGTGTGTGTGAGTGTGCGTGCGTGCGTCAGCTTGTATCCTATGGTAAGACCGAGAGTGTAGAAGTGTGTGGGTGTGCATGAATATCTCTGGTTGCGTATGTTGGTGCATAGATGTGTGTATGTGTTTGTGTGTGTGTGTGTGAGATTCTAGGTCGTATGAAAGGCACACAAAGTCCCTCTCTGCTGCTGTTCACATGGCTGGGAAACCTATTTGAGGTACAGGGTTATGTGTGTAATCTTCCTGGACTACTTAACTATGCATTGAAGGGCAGTGGAGTGGATGGAATCATAATTCAAGAAAAAAGCAGCCTTGTGTGGTCTTGAAATATGTTAAGTATGTTTAGTGCATGCTAAATTAGGGCACACCCTATGAGTTACATTCAGGTAATAAGTAAATGTAATAGGACTTCACGAGATGAGAACTATTGATTACAGTGGGAAAAATACCAATTGGCAAAATTAGGCTTTCATCAAGAAATGCTGCTGCTACATATTGAGGATTTAAAAAAAAAAAAGAATATATATTTGACATGTCTTTAAGGTGCACATGCATGGTGAATCTACGACTCAAGGAATACTAACCAAAAAGACAAAAGAAGAATATTTCCAAGTTATCTTTGCAGTCCAACGCTAGGATTGATTAACAGTCCTAATGAGTCACTAACATCAATGTCCTGACATTATGTAACAGATACGCCAATTGATTTTAAAGACTAGTTTAGAAACTATAAATATGCATAATTCCATTCAGGGGTGATTGATCTACCTCGTTCATTTGATACCCATGAAATGGATTGCTATGGTTACGGTACAACTTTGTACGTAATATTATAATGAGTTCAGCCTGCAACAGGTGAAATTAGAGCGCCTCTTTTCAAAACAAAGGCCGCGCGAAGTCCTGTCAAGCTCATTTGGTCTGCATTACACAACTATACATCTTAGTAGTGATCCATGCAGTTGTTACAATGTCTAACTAATCCTAACTAAGTTAAAGGGTTGTGCATTTGCAATATTTATGCTTTAATAACTCAATTCCTGTTTAAATACAATGTATATATTTATGTAAGCAGATAACTGATGGAACGTTTTGATTAACAACACACGCGCCGTTGTTAAAATAGCTCACATGTATTAACAGAAGTAATATAGTTAGATAGTGTGACCTGAAATGCTAAATACAGCACCACACACAATATATTTAAAGGGTAATTTAAGATGAATGAATGGACAGTTGCAACATGTTTCATAAAACAATCGCAACATGTTTCTCTGTGAATGACACCACATGAAAATATTGCTTGCACGAGGAAAACAGTGCAATAACTGTTAACTGAAAATAAATAATTAATTGATACAATCAATCATTAAACATGGAAGCTTTGGAAAAATAGCAAGGGTTGATGCTAATCTATCAAAATGCAGAACATATGCGAGGTTATTGTGGTGTCCAGTGTGCACGATCTAGCAAGCGATCACTGGAGCTCGGTAAACAAAGGCCTGTTTCTGAGTGCAATCTCCATTTTGAACAATGCAGCTTGCTCTCCAAATGGAGTAAATATACACTCTACCATTTCTGTTTGCTTTTGGAAAGCCTCATAAATTGCTTCTCCAAAGTAGGCATATGCAAGCTGACCTACCTGGAGTACTACCGTGCGTGCTATGGCTCCGAAAGCTGCTCTCTGTACAGTAGCTCGCATCATCCTCGTCCGGTAATTCTTCCAGATAATCGGACTCGTTGTCTACGGCCTCCTCTTCGAAATCTGACGATCGGTTCTCGTGTAAAAGTTCGTCCTCCTCCGATCTCAAACTAATATTATCCTCATCTTCGTCGCTATTGTCATCGTAAACCACCTTAGTCTGGGGCCGTCTCCCCCTGCTGCCGCGACCACCTCTCGAACCCCTGCCTCTTCCCCTGCCTCTGCCCCGCGATGTCGTCGTTGCTCCAACTTTCCTCCGACCCCTGGACGAGTGGAAGTTGTCCCTGTTGGAAATATCTGTATCGATATCCACCGAACCTCGGCCCCGGCCCCGTCCTCGACCCCTTCCCCGTCCACGCATACCTCTACGGCCACCTCTAGAACCGCGAACTGGCCCGGGGGAAACATCCCGCATCAGTGCCTGTTTGGGCGGCCTTCCTCTTCTCCCCCTCATTGTAGCAAAGAATGTATTATTTTCGGCTTCAATTTCGGCGCTCAAGTAGCCCACGCAAACCCGAGAAAACGGGTACCGTAGGAATGCTTAACCAATGTTGTGACCGTTCAAATTCTTCCCATCAAGCCCCGGACTCAATTTCAGCTAGAATGCTCAAACCGAATGGCCGGTGTCCCGCTTTAGGTCGCCTGCAGTCGCCATTTTTCTTCGCATCTCTCCCTCCACTGAAAACAGACAGCAGCAGGCCCTGTATGGAGGTCACGTGACTACTATTCTACAATAGATGCAATAGCCCTGTTAGTTCATAAAATTAGTTATCCATGCAAACACGAAGCCCCTATGATTGTTTATTAGAGTCCACTTGAATTGCCAATTCATGATAATATAAAAAAACAACGAGATATTACAGAGCAACAGCGGCGTACATTTTCGCTCTGACGTCGTCGTCGTTGTTGAAGCGAGGAAGGCAAGAAGATAAGCATACGTCCGACATTGAGAACAGCAGTTTCATGAAACAAAATTATTGTAAGTCGATGAATTCTCGGTTCCAGTGCATTTTATTCGACCATACACAAGATAGAAATCCAATATTTGGTAACAATGCAATTTTGTAATTCTAGATATTAATGATCATTATAAATTAATAAATCCAACATACATTTAGCATTTGAGTTACTGATTTATCTATATTATTGATACATATATGTATAATATTTATTTGTAGACCTAGTACATGTCAATAATGAATGGCAAATATTAGCCATTCTTTATTAGTCTACTTTGTAATCAGTATTCACAACACCAAATAAACGCGTGGCCAAGTGATCAACGCTTTGCATTTAGTCTTTATTGTTACTGGCTTCGTATAAGTTTTTGTAAGATTCATACATTCGTCATCAATAAGCGAAGTTGTTACAAATGCAAAAATATAATATAAATATTCTCATAATTAGGGCAATTCACTTGCATAACATTAACAAACTTCCATCTCAATAATCTGAAATCAGAAAAAACTATCTAATACTTAAATAACTTTGTGGATGTCATGATGATCTGTCCAGAGAAAACCGAATGATGCTATCAAGCTGTCGTGGCGGAGTGGTTAAGCAAGCTATGGCGTTGGACTAGAAATCCATTGGAATCTTCTAGCGCAGGTTCGAATCCTGCCGACAACGATTAGTTTTCATGTTTACAAGAACTGTGGATGAATATTTTCCCGCCATCTTCCTTTTGAGAAAACACAGCATAATCACATATAGTTTCTCTGTTACTGCAGACTATAATTTAACGATAATCATCTGAAAAATACAGAGCCCCTGAAGGGACCTGTGAAAAGGGGCTCCGTAGAAACACTCAGTAAAAACAATAAATAACAGTAGTATAGAAAGACAAGAGACAAGGGATATTTTGCACAGAAAGGTATTTTTTTATTATAAAATACTGTCACATGAAAACAATTAACTTCTTGGGATTATGCAACACCATTTGCATCTAGAATTGGCATCTAGAAAATGTGACACAATTCACTGAGATGGGCAGATTTACAATTATTCATAATACACAGCTGGTTTATGTATCCCGTTTGTAGTTTTAGACATCATTATGTTCAAGGGAAAGTTCAAGATTACACCTGAAGAAGGTTCAAGATTACATTGGAAGATGTCTATATTTTGCTGCACAATTAATCTCTGCAGACAGTACTAAAAATACACTGGATACATTTGACAGGCAAGGTCAGGACACCTAGTTATAGCGGTTTGCATGTCAGCAAAGTCTCAAATCACAAACAGCACACATTATGGACTCCTCACAAGTCCCCTAACATGGACTGCCTTGAGAATCTTACACCGAAAGACAACATCGGGATTCAGTCATAACCGCTGTTAGATACACTGGCTGTGGGAGAAGATCAACCATGTTGAGTTTCAGTTAAAAACAAAATCTGTACACATCATTAGTCTAAAACAACTCGATGACTTCGATGGCGTACTGGCCCACTTCCTTGGACTGCTTCATCTTCTGCAGCTCCTCCAGGCTGCCCTCCATCTTCCCCAACTCTGAGAACAGCCTCACCTGGAACAGAGACACAAGCTGCAGTTTCATTCAGGAAGCGTTCAGATACGATGGAAACAAAATGGCCAACGAGGCGCACTTTGGCACTTTCAGACCACAGCGTACCAAAGGGAACCATCTGACAGGATCATGCAAATGAGATATTTTTTTTCTAAACGCATGAACCCTCACGCTATCCTAATTATGGTACCCCAGGGGAATCATACTGCCGGTTTCATGTAGGTCGGTTTTTACCTGATTCTTGACGAATTTCTGAAGGTCGATGAGGAGGCCCTTGCATTCTGGGGCCATGACCAAGACGGTGAAATGAGAGTCTAACAGCAAACACACCCAGTCCATGATCTAGAGAGAAAACCAGTATCACACACATCAATATATTTACATTTAGCAGACGCTCTTATCCAGAGCGACTTACAGTAAGTACAGGGACATTCTCCCCGAGGCAAGTAGGGTGAAGTGCCTTGCCCAAGGACACAACGTCATTTTTCGCACGGCCAGGAATCAAACCGGCAACCTTATGATTACCAGCCCGATTCCCTAACCGCTCAGCCACCTGACGGAAGGTGAAAAAAGAATAACCATTCCAAACCTGTGTCATCGTCGGCGATCTCAAACCCGGCGTTTGTGTGTAGAAATCTTGAGAGTATTTCATATAGAGGAACTGGAGGTACTGGAGGAAGAGCTAGGTGGACGGGGAATCAACACAACATAACCGTTTGACTCTGAAATGATATCCACGATGAATTTCCTGAGCTGCTTTTCCAATGTGGACCACCGCCGACAAGAGCGTTTCCGGATTTACTCACCACGACTTCCTGCGAGGAGAGGTCTTTAAGATGTGGGAGCAGGAAGCAGTCGCTGTATGCCGTCTGCAGGACCTCATTTCTGCGGAGGCTTAGTTAAGACACAAACACCACAACAGGGCACTCGATAACGAGCCATTCAACGACAAGGCCTGGCGTTCGCATACACGACGAGTCAACAACTTGAGGAAGTCACGTTTACAAAACAAAGTATGCGATTTCCCTTCTTTTTTTTTTACGAGGAAATACGAGGAATATAACGGCGCTTTGTTACGTCTGATAGCTCCATGGAGGATACAGGAGCACAGCCTTGTGCAGCCCCACAGGGCAGCTCTCCCTGGGGGGCTGGCCGTCCTTGCCCTCCTCGGGCCTGGTCTGGCCACTGGGGGGCACGTCACAGCTGTCCTCCTCGTACAGGGCGGGGCTGAAGCCGTTCTGCTGGGCCCCTGGGCCCCGCCCGGACGCCACCAGGCCCTCCATGAAGGAGACGCTGTCTGGCTCCAGGCTCACCATCTCGGCATCACCGTCGGGGACACTGGGGGGGGGGGGGGCAAACACTGTACGTTTAATCCTGCAAATTTCAACACTGTAGGACTAATAAAGGAATTATCTTAATATCTTATCTTTACACCAAGTTGTATTGAAAATATCCATAACCGTATCCTCATCATGACACGTTGAGCGACGGGGGGGTGAAAGGTCACCTGAGAAAGGTCTTGAGGCAGGCGCAGGTGACCGCCTCGGGGATGTCTCGGAAGAGCTGCAGGCACAGCTGGCACAGGAAGTAGTCCTTCTTCTCCAGGGCCAGCAGCAGGAGGTCGGGACACAGACTGAAGGGTTCAAAGGTCACGGTTAAGATTGGAGCCGTTACGGCTGCAACAGGTGAGTGCAAGGATACTGAACGTAATTCCACGGGACAAACACTGGTCCTGGCAATGCTAGCATACTAGCTTTGGGAAATCTAACCTTCCCATGCTGCAGATTCTACCACATTGTGCCAGCCTAGCAACACCCCCCCCCCCCACCCTTCCCCCCCTCACCTGTGGCAGAGGCACTGTGTGTGCACCAGCTGAGCCAGGGTGGTGGGTGTGTAGAAGGCAGGCTCCGCCAGGCAGCGTACCACCAGGTGGCAGGCCAGCGTGCCCAGGGAGGGCTGCAGGTCCTGGGCATCGGCCCTGGAGAGTAGAGCCTCCACCTCCCTCTGGACCTCCGTCACTGGAGCGGTCTGAAGGGAATAAGGCAAAGCAGTTGTAATCGTCAGCCACCACCTGTTTGAGTATCCAGTGCAGGATTTACTTTTTACTTTTCTACGAGATGTAAGAAAGGATTTCTGTGAGAATCCTGTCAGTATAGTTTGGTGAAAATCATGGAGCAGAGATGTTTGGAGGCCTTTCAACCATGAATCAGCTACCTTGATGAGCTCCAGCACTTGGTCGACAGTCAGAGAGGGTGCGGATTGGCTCTTCCTCGTCAGCCTCTGCGTGGGACGGACCAATAGAACAGATCGGTGGAGTCAGGCCAACCCTTCAGCCAAAATCAATTCCTCGTCTGTGCGAACTTTCATGGCGAATAAAAGCCCCTTTTCTGATTTCTGATAATAATCTGCAGCGATCCGCCAGTAACAACTTGGCAGAGGAGATGTGGTTCCTGGACGGCGTAACTTACCCCCTTCCTTGTCTCCATCCCTCTACCAGGCTGGGCCTGGTCTCCATGAAGGACGGAGCTCCAAGACAGCACCATGCCTGAAGGTCTGGGCTCTGAGAATGAGGACGAACATGTTACTCCAGGTTCCTTCTGTTTGTCGAGTTAAAGACCTTGCCCAAGCAGATGGATGCTGAGGTTGGAAAGGTGTGTGTGTGCGTGTGTTCTTGCCTGCTTCTCCAGTCTGTTTCAGTTTCCCCAGAACTGACGCCAAGCAGGACTTCTGACACTCGTAGGGAATGACTGAGAGCGTTTTCCCGTGTGGGATAAACAGCTTTCCGGAATAACACCACAGCTAGGAGGAGGGATAGAGGAAAAAAAATCCGAAAATTCACTATCTTGATTTGGTTGAGGCACTAACAAAATGGCGTAACCACGTGATTTGATAACCATGTGTTGTGACTCGTTTGTCCGGACGGGCGTTTTATGCTACCTGTCCGTAGATTCTGCCTGTCATCTCCTTGCCTGCTTGGAGCGTTTGAAAATTTGTATTCCAGATGCAGAGGAAATCTGTGTAACCAAGGAGACAAGCACCATTCAGCATTCTAAGCATTGAAGCGAGGAAATGCCATCAGAGACAACACAAAAAGGCAATAAACCTCCCAAACAATCTCATCGTTTCTTTTTTTAACGCTGACCCGCACAACATTTGTAACACTTCCAAGTTTGTTGGAAGTATTCAGATAAGCCCAGTTCAAATCTCTGGGGTCAGACCCTGAGACGATTCCCACGGCGGTCTGTGTTTACCTTTCCCGGCCCCTGCGGAGGGGTGAGGCACCCCCACCACCGCGACGTGGGCCTCGTCCAGGGACACGGCCGAGGCGGCCCCCAGCTGGCCCTCCCCCACAGGCAGCCTCAGGAGCAGGCTGCGAGGCAGCGCCTGGGGCCCCTTCGGACTCCACCGGTCTCCGTAGCGCCACCACACTCTGGTACACACACCCGTTAGGGTCTGGAGGAGAGACGGAGGGTTAGCTGAGAGAGAGGTTGCGGGAGGTCATTAAAGAGGAGGCGTTATAACAACTGAGGTTTGATCAGACCACACCAGCCCCGCTTCTACAACTGCCGTCTTGCGTAAATAACCATGTTTAACACATCATCCTATAACTGTCAGGCACAAACGCCCTGACACGCTGTCTACTTGGCTTTGTTAAGGAGATCCGCGTGAGACGTACACAGACAGAGCAGGCCGATGTGTCCGTCCCTGACGGAGGCCGAGTAGCTCAGTGGCAAGAGTCCCGGGTCCTCTCTCTCCAGTGTGTATTTCTGTAAGGTGTTTGGGTTCAGCCTCTGGACATAGAGGACGTGCTGTCCTCGCTGTGAGGGGAACAAACACACCAAGACTCAACATTGACCACGTCACGGGCGAGACTCAACGGGTTATTTCCATACACTGCTGTTCTTCAACAAGCGCACGCTACCGTTTAAAAACACCACCGACCTGTTCTGTTGTGAAGAGGACAAACCGCTGTTGCTTGACCACGATGCTAGTGCTCCACCTACAGGGACATGAAGACGATGCCAACGTTAGTGGGAACGGTGTAACCATCACACACTCTGCTGTTTCTGTTGTGCTGAACACTACAATGATTGGCTGTTTGCGTGTCACTGGTGGCACGCTCTATTATCATCAAGTGATGTGATAGGCTGTTTACGAGCCAGGGAGGGAGCCCGCTTGGGGTGCGTTCACAACCAAACACGTGCGTGTTCGTTACGTGCTTTCCCGGCGTTTTGAATTGGATGCATTTAAATGTTAGCTATCGAACATACATTATATCTGCCAATTCCCTTATTGCTGTTGATGAAGTCTTTATCGAGGTACGTATCAGTTTTATCGCCCAGGCACAATGTGCATGATAAAACAAATATCTGACCTTATGACCTCCTCGTCTGTAAGGACCTCCTCGATGGCCTGTTGAGGGGCAGCGAGGAGGGCATCCAGGAGCCTGACCCCCCCTCGCTGGAACAGGACCACAGGCTCCCCCTCGGGGCCCGAGTGAATCCTCCACACATCTGCAGTTACCTGAAGAACACACCGGAAAAAGACAGAACATCAACATGGCTCGCAGAGCAACGGAAACGGAGAATTGGTCTAATGACACTGGAGAGCTCAAGTCCTAAGTAGTAACTAGGATGAGATTTGTATTTGAGTCTTAACATACTTACAGTTGCTTTGAATGCTTTGTCTAAGTGTATGTCATCATCTTTCCAAACTCTGATAACCTAAATCGAAAAGACAGACCACGTTAAAGTTGCTAAAAGCTTGAAAACATTTTGGATTATTAGAAGTATTTACTCTTTCAGTGTGCCTTACTTTGTTGTCTGAGACTCCAACGTACTCCTTGTTGTGCGTGTTGTAAACTGTAGGACAGGTGAGAGTCTGACCCTGTTTCACCGTCCAGCTACCCAGTGGCTTCTGATCGGAAACCTGTCAGAATAAGTTGTGTTATCTTCTGAGAAAGACGAGTTCGCATAACGGTCACTGTCAGTTTCCTTTACAAATTGACTATGATCTTAAAGTATAACAATGGCAATTGTGTTCATTCTAGCCACCTAACGTTAGTTATTTGGACCTAAATAAGAAGGGCAGTGTTACGGCTGCCACCTACATACTACTAGTGTGCAATCATTCTGTTTACACGTTGTGAAGATCTGACACATTTAGCTAATGCTTTTAGAGCTACGATTGATGCCTTAATACATACTGAGCGGCTCCCTTAGGAACACAGAAGAAAACGACAGCTGCCCGTGATTGTACAAGGCTCTATTTCGAAATAAGTAGTTTTCTAGGCTTGCTAGTCTACCTAGCTAGCTACTGTACAGCCCCATGCAATGGACACACGAGTGAGCCTGGTGGCACCGGCAGCATGTTGTAGGTTTAGCATTTATCGCTTCTCAAACTATACCTTGAACAAAGTGACATTTCTCGTCGAGTCGGTGACCACAACATGGTCGCTGTCTCCATCCAATTCAATTCCCTGAATTCCAGAATCGGAAGCATTTTGTGCATGTACAAGTCCGCACAACGTGAATCCCTCATACAGCGTAGCCATGCTGGATGAAGAAAACGGAAATCACATAACTCGCGAGGCTTACGGAGGCCTACCATAAAGTTGAACAGAATTCTTGTCAAACCTTTCTTACAGCGCCCCGATGTGGTCAGAGGGAAAATGTCATCTCAACAAATCTGTATGACCACGATTGATTTTCATCAAAGCCATGGCTCTGATTTTCATGTTGCAATGTCATGTTTCGACTTCTTTAATACAACCTACTAATCCCAACGAGAACAAACACGACTGGACACTGATTTGTATCGTGGCAAGTAAACTTTATTTACTACAAGATTTAAGAAAAAAAAAAGAAAAAAAAAAGTACAACCAAGAACCAAATAACTGTCAAGAGAGCCATGAAAACATAAACATAGCACGTGGAGGAACCCAGAGCGACTTCCCGCAGCCGACTGAGGATGGCACTTCAGAGACGAGACAACCTGGCTGGATGCAAACCGCACTAAAGAGGTGACAGCAAAAGCTTGGTCCTTTATTTCAAAAACAAAGAGAATCCATTTTGAATTACAGCAACCACAAAATCAAAACTACAGAGATACTGGAAAATTACAACAGAAAACCCAAACTGTGATTCAAAATATACAAAGTGATAATATTAATACAACAGCCACCGCATTTAAAACAAAATGTAATTGATAGATTAGGTTGGACATGTGGAACCACCAAAAGCAACTGGACAGTCAAAAGTGCACAGCTACTATGAGGAGCTTGCAAAATATACATTTTAATCAAACGTCTAAATCTTGAATGATATCACAATGTTATTTTCAATGGCAGATTAAAAGAATATAAAGGTTCCGATCTATTCCAACACAGCCCTACATCGACTAGTATCTCACTTCGGTCTTTCCCCATTCAAGAAGAAAACAACGCTATCTATTGTACATATTATGAACCTGACAATGATTATTTGCAGCTAATGTCAAAGATTACAGTATTTACAAAACAAAATCCATAATCTTTGCAAATGAACAGAACATGCTCCTAGTCAATATGCATTACTTTTGGAGGCCCCCTGGCCATCTAAATCATCCCTGGATTTCTGTATTCCTGAAAAGAGAGACAGCCATCACCAGTTATGAGTATTCTAAAACTGTACGGAAAGATGATGGGGATCATAGCTACAGTTGTTCAGTGGAAACGACACCAAGAATGAGAGTCCCGTCTACACATGAGAGCAACACAAGTGTTGCAGAGGAACTTTGGTCCAACTAAACACGACAAGGACTTGACTGAACTATACAGGTGTTTACATGGTCATAATATGGTTCCCGTCCCATGAATGAAGAATGGGGAGATGGATTTTAAAAAATGCACAGAACTTGAAGAAGGGAGAGAAATGAACATCCTGTAAAGTTACGACAAATTGCATTTTTTTTTTTTTTCTTTGTCGAAATATGCTCAGAGGTTTTGGTATATGGACAATACGATACACTTTTCGCATGCAGAGGCACTGAGTAGAAAGTCGTACAACTGTCCTTCAGGGGCATGCTCAGATTCATTCCAAACTCTGCATTTGTTTAGTATACAGTGCTTAACTAACAGAGCCTACTATGTAGCATTCATCTTTTCCACATCCCGTCAATTATATACATACATACATACATACTATACATAATTATGTATATATGCTTGTGAAACATTTCATGCGGAAATAAGAGACTCCCATGATCTCCGTGACTATAAAATGGAAAAAATATAGTATCTTAATAAGGGCATTCCATTTGAGAGACCATGTTCCCTCCTATAGAGAGGGGTCTTTCTTGGTAGCATAGAGACATGCTAGCTCTGCTTTGCCGATAACTATGCCACGACGGTCACTGTTATTTGACACGTAGTAGCCAGAAGTTGCAGTAATTGTTGTTTCAAGGTGTTTGTTTCCTAATGTGAACACCCTTATTGTTCAGACAGGTGTCAGTCCAGAAGCCACTGGGTAGCTGAACAGTCAAAGGCCAGCAGGGTCAGACTCTAACCTGTCCTGCGATCGACCAACGCTGGCGTGTCATAGCACGGGCATTCCAAACACGTGACAGAAAGCCAACCAGGCACACGACAAGGCCAGTTCGATACCCCTTATGAGCATGGATATGTTCCCTACCACCTCCATATAGAGAGAATTGATTTTACTGCCACCCCCCCCCACTCCCCTCCCAAATTGGGAGCCTGGTTGATCAGAGGAATTAACGGATAAAGACGTGTATCTGTCGTACGACTGCATGAACCGATACGTACCGCAGTCCATCACTATGTTTTTTTTGGAAAAATGTGAGTTTTGCTCCGCAACAAAATGGCGACAACACTGTCATTACAACGGCCGTTACAGAGTTAGCATACAAATAAAGGCGCAAACCAGTATCGGGGCGCTCGCCACGATTTTCACTAAGGTAATGTATTCCGTGGAGCCTGTAACTGTTGTGTAAACGTTCCCAAAGGTCAAGTTAGCCTGTTGAGTACAGAGACAGTATCATATCTGTGGAGTGGGATACAAAACATGGCCATTGAGCGGGGAGAGAGAGGTACAGTCAATGACCCCGTCTGTCCAAAGAGGGGCCAGACGGGAGATTAGGAGACCTGAGCCAGGCTTCTCTCTGTGTGTGATTGTACTGGTCTTGCATCTGGTTACACTGGGGGTGTCGAATGGAGGGAAAGTGAGACACAGGCAAGAGGAGCGATTGGATACGGGGATGTCCATGACACAAATATGCTTGAGCAATTGTGGTGTTTGTCAGTAGTCATTGAGGTTATAACAGCTAACAACACTGTACCATAATTTTTTTTTTTTTTAGCATGTCTGAAGGATGGGGTTATTCACACTATTTTATTTCAGCTTGAAAAGAACGCACTGCACATGGATATTTTCGTGGGCTGCCAAGTAAAAAAAAACATTCACTCGTTCACTTAAGTGCGCAAAAGGAATCAAAGGCGTCAGGTTTCGAAATCTCCGTTGCCAAGGCAACCGCTTTTTAGCGACACAAAGCTAATCAGCTATCCATTGACTTGAAAAAGAAATGTTTGGTTGGACATTTTGTCTGCATCATATCGCACACACACACACACACACACATGAATCTATCACACTGAAACAATGACTCGAACTAAGGAAACGGAGAAATCGTGTGGGTGCATGATCACTCCTTACACTGGATGGGTAAACAGTAGATCTGACATCGGATTGGCTACAAACTCAGGAAAAGGAAGTCCACCACGGAGGGGGTAGCTGAGCCCACAGCTGCCTGCTCATCGAGGAGGAAGTTGAAGACTTGTGGGATCAACCTTATAACCGTGGAGATATGTGTAAGTAGGGCTGAACTCTGGCATATGGCTATAGTTTGCTTGCAGCACTGGGCACTGGGGTGTGTGTGGAGGCTATAGGCAAGTTTTGTTGGGCTTCTAAGACAATCGGGGTGACGGGGGGAGGCAAGGGGGTGCAGGGGAGCTCAAGGGGGGGGGGGGGGGCGGACAAAACAACAGAAGCCCCAGACCCCCCCCCGTGCCTCCCTATTCACCCGCCAACTCTGGAAGGTCAGAGTCAGAGGGGGGCGAGGGGAAGTGGTTGGGAAGAGGGCCGGGCGCAGAGCCTTGGGGGTCGCCTCGCTGGTCCTGCTGGATCGGGCAGGGTGAGGGTCTCGGGGGCGGACTTCTTGCGGGGCCGGTCCTTGGAAACGGAGAGAAACTCGGGGGCGTCGGTGCAGAGGGGGGTGGAGGGGGCGCTGGCGGGGCCGGTGAGGGCGCAGGAGGAGAGGGGCGTCTCGCTGATGGAGATGGACGGCGGGAACATCCCTATCTTCTCGTTGGTGGCCTCCTGGATGGCGCGCTCAAACTCTCTCACCTCATCCATCGTCATGTCTGGGGGGGGCGGAGGGACGGAGAAGCACAGGGGTTAGCGAGGGGAGGCGCCCGTTTAGAGTGCTTTTCACTGCAGACACGTTGATAGCTTAGAGGGCCATAGGACCCCATCAAAATGAGACAACCAGTAATTCTTGTAATAGGCTCTATGAAAGAAAACAACTTTTTGGGCAACACCCTCTTTGACGGGTTGAGTCTATTTTCAAAACTGTCAGTTACAAACCGTGCATTGGTGTTCTAACGGCTGAATGAGAGTGTGACGTGTGGGGGAGAGGTTCGACGGGCTCGCATTTCATCAAACACACATTTCAACACAAAACAGAGTGGGGAACTTAAGAAAGGGCAAAAAAAGAAATTGACCATAACACATACGCTTGCTTTGTCATGGATCTCTATGTCATCCAGTGATGATGAGTTTGTTGTGGAATGCTCTTGCGTCTCATGGCAAACCTTAATGTTGGTTTTCTCATGCATTTGTTTCTCGTATTCCCGCACGTCATCCAAAGTCATATCTGGAGAGAGGGGGGGTGGAGGAGGTCGACACGTTGGTAAGTTCGCCGTTAGGTCATTCAAGAGGGGTCGGAGGAAGGTGGTGGAGGAAAAGGATGCATAGGGAAAGTGAAGGCGCAAACCCCCGGGGAAGTTGAGAGCGCCTCAGATGGGTGATTAGGGCTTTCTGGAGGGTCAAAGGTGGAACGTCCCAAGCACAGCCAGAGGATGGGGGGGGGGGGGAGGTGACAGAGCTAGCTTCCCACCACCCGCAGTACGGTTAGGACAGAGCTAGTCATGTCAAGGACAGGTTAGGGGACTAAGAAAAGGATGGTGAGAGAGGTGAAGAGGAATGGAGGGAACAGAAGAGGAGAGAGGGAGAGAGAGGGGGAGGGAGGGACTGGTGCCTTCCGAGTCAGACGACAGGAAAGGTAGGGTAGCATCGCCCCAGAAAAGCGTGAAACATTCCCAGGGAAACGGCATTCGCAGGCAAAGTCTTCCCCAAAACGTTTGGGGAAATGATTCTTGTGATCCAACTCGTGCAGAGGAAGAGGGATTAGGGAGTGACGGTTGTTTTCCAGAGACGGAGGAAGAGGGAGGAGAGGGCAGGATGGGTGGATATGTTCCATTACGGAGGTAATGGACTGTTATCTACTTACCCTGCAGCCATGGAACATACTGAGTGGTTAGTGCGTGAATGGGATGGAGCTGTGGAAGAGTGTCGCTGGGCTAATGGGTGGTCAAGACGACAACACACACCCAACTCATGTTTCTCTGAGGCCTCCGACGTTCCTTGAAAACCGACCATTTCTCGTGGGAGCTATTTGTTGTCACTGTCATCAACTTGTAAAGATTTGTTTATGAGCAGTCAACACTTGGGCGTTTGGTTCACTTTGACGGGCATATATATAAGCAAACTATGCTTTCGTGGGGTTTCATAGGAAAATCGAATGCGTTCAATGTTGTAAATTCAGAGGAACGCCAATGTCTTAAGTCGGACTACAGAGAAACATGGAAAGAAGTTCAGACTGGATAGTCCTGCGTGTGTACAGTTCCAGCCCTAGACTCTAGCCCTAGTTATGGACATGCTTGATTGGAGGCTGGGGTTTGTGCTGCATGCTACAGCCAACTGTGGCAGGGTTAGAAGCAGCCGCGCTGGACCACAGGGTTGGAGAGGAGTGCAGTATTTCATTCATTTCAACATAACAGTCCAAATAACAGTCATTTACGATCATTTGAAACATCAACCAAAGGCTGAAATCCACATTGTGGCTTATAGAAACAACTGCACATCTAGCAAATACTTCACCACCACAAAATTATAGTGGGAACCTTAAGTACGTGGTGGACGAAATCAACAGCAGCTAAACTAATAAAAAAAAAGAAATAAAAAAATATAATAAATAATAAATATAATAATAATTTAAAAAAAATCGACATGTATAAGACTCAACCAAACCAATACGAACCAAGACACATTCCTAGTAGCTACACCTGCTTTACATGTGCTTCAGCTGAGGTCATTACGAGTCTAGAGTGGCCCCCGCCTAGCGGACCTACCGATCCACTCGTCCACCCAGGCGAAGGCCTGCCTGTGTCCCAGGAGCAGCACGTCGCGCACCACCTGCAGCAGGACGGAGGGCGGAGCTTAGAACATCCTGCTCGCAGACCCCATCTTTGAAGTACACTGGCAATCCGCGTTTCAAAAAGACAAGGCCTTTACAATTTATACAGGGGGAACGTTTGTAACAACGGGTATCGTTCGGAGACCTTGCCCTTGTGAATAGCAGAACCGTGTGTGTGTGTGTGTGTCGGGCCTGGAATATTGAGGTGTCACCTTGTGTACAAACTGTTCCACACGCGTCTGCAGTCCCCACACCTCGAACTTGACGGTGACCAGCTTGTAGGAGCACATGATTGGCTCCTGAGTGTCCCTCCAGCCCTCCTGAAGAACCCCGCGGGAAGTCTTCTCCGACTTGAAGTACCGCAGGTCCTACGTGCGCACACGCACATAAACACAGGCACGCGCACACACATAAACACACACACATAAACACACACACACACAGATGACAGACGTTAAGACTCCAAAAGCACGACCATCGCCGACCCGCGCAATTAAGAAAACGGCATCGGACGCCAAATCGACTGATTGTGAAATGAACGTACAATGGCAATCTTTCCCTCCAGAGACTCTTCCCTGGGACTTGGAGGAGCAGAGGCAATTTACAGTATCATTAACCACCTCTTAAGCTAATGAGCAGCTTACGCACAGTCTAACGACACCAGGAAAGCCTCGATGAATACAAACACTGAGATAGAGGAGAATCACATGGCTAGGGGGTTAGGGTTGAGAATGGCAGAATGCCTTAATTGCGATACCTTTTGTGATTAGTTTTCAGAAGAATGTGCTGACTTAAACTGTGATACAGGGCCAACAATGGAGGCATACACACACACACACACGCACACTCAAGAGGCATGAAGGCCGACAAGCAAACACACACGCTCTCACCTCGGACTCTTTGTAGTAGCGCTCGGGGATCTCATCATAGGCGATGTCGACGAAACACACCTCTCTCTCTTGGTCCTTCAGCTCACTGTCGAAGATCTGAACACACACACACATGATCCACACACACACACACACAAATGATCCACACACACACACACATGATCCACACACACACACACACACACATGATCCACACACACACACACAAATGATCCACACAGTTGAGTTATGTTCTTTTCTTCCTTCAGACATCAACAACAGAATATTACCAAACTGTCAAAACAAAGCTTTCCAGTCCCTGTACCCTTTACAGATCCTGTCATTGACAGTCCCCTGAGCACCAACCGGATTTACTCAGTGACATTTAGATCAAACGGAAAACACTAGGAGGACAGGAAGTTCCATCTGAAACGTGTCCTCTGTTTAACGGCTACCTGTTTCTGTGTGAACCAAGCAGTTTTGGGAGGCCGATTCCATTTCGGTTGTCAAAGGTAACCTCAACAGTGGCCACAAGCACCAGAGATGATCCCACATGCAGGCTGAAGAGGGAGCTCTAGTCTTGGGCGGTGGTCCTGTGGTGTGGTTGGCAAAGGCTATGTGTTCTGTGCTAGTTCATAGAATGGACCAGTGTATCGCTCTCTCCCTGTCTCTCTTTTTCTCACACAGATACTCACACACACACACACCACACACACATATACTCACACACACACAGATACTCACACACACACACTACTCACACACACAGATACACACACACACCACACACAGATACACACACACACACACAGATACACACACACACAGATACACACACACACACAGACACACACACACACACAGACCACACACACACACAGATACTCACACACACACACACACACAGATACTCACACACACACACACCACACACACAGCATGCACTCCTACTGGACTCCGTAGCCTCAGGCTACACCCAGAACAATAACATTATAGTTTCATTCCATCCGAGGTAGAACACTGAAAAGGGTGTGTGTTTGTGTGAATGTGTGAGTTTCAATATGTGGGTATATGTGTGTGTGTGTTTGTGTGAATGTGTCAGTTTCAATATGTGGGTATATGTGTGTGTGTGTGGGTGTGTGTGTGGGTATATGTGTGTGTGTGTGTGTGTGTGTATATGTGTGTGTGTGTGTGTGTGTGAGCCCGCATGTGTATGTGCTAGGTTACAGAGTGCTCTATTACCAAAAGCCTGAGGGTGTGAGTGCACCGAGCGTTGCAACATTTTAACGTCTTTAAAGATTTTAAAATCTCTCTGAGGAAACGCTAAGGATATCCAATCTTCTCGCTCTGAGCTATGAGCTAATTATATAGTCAGAGCCAGTTGAAACGTAAAGACGTTGACGTTATTTCGTTAACCCTGTCAGGAAGGAGAGGAAGGTGTCATCACTGTAGGAAGGTAGAGGTCCTGGTCAGGAAACCCAACAAACACCTCACCCTCTCTCCTCCATGTGTCTTTTACAACTCTCTCCCCGTCTCTCTCTCTCTCCATCTCTCTCTAATATACATGTCAATGTAACAACATATTTGGAATGTACTTTTAGGATTAAAACCCTCCACTGCCTCTCTCTCTCTCTCCCTCTTTCTTCTCTCCCTCTCCTAGTCCCTCGGGAGTGAACGCACTCGTGCGATCGATATGTCTGGTGGCCTCCCTCTATGCTGCCAGCCTGTGTCCTGTGGGCTCTGACTGGCCACAGCTTGGGTTGCCCCCGGTGACCCGGGGCTGCACTAAATGTCATTGGTCAGCGTGAGGCCTTGGCCAGTTGGGTTGGCTTGTTGGAGCGATGTGTTAAGTGCTGGGCCTTTTTCCCCCCCTCACATCCTCGCTCTGCTTCTTTCTTTTTTTTACCCTCTTGTCTTTCTCATTCCCCCTCTCTCTCTCTTTGTGTCTCTCTCTGTGTCTCTCTCTGTGTCTCTCTCTGTGTCTCTCTCTGTGTCTCTCTCTGTGTCTCTCTCTGTCTCTCTTGTCTCTCTCTGTCTCTCTCTCTGTCTCTCTCTCTGTCTCTCTCTCTGTCTCTCTCTCTGTCTCTCTCTCTGTCTCTCTCTCTGTGTCTCTCTCTGTGTCTCTCTCTGTCTCTCTCTCTGTCTCTCTCTGTTTTGTAACTGTTAGATTGGCATAAGTAGCCACTGAATATTTTATTCTTCCTCTCTCATACAATGTCGCTATCTCCTTCCATCCCCCTCTTCACCTCTCTCATCATCCTTCTCTCATTTTCTTTCTCTTTCTCCCTCTTTCTCCACATTCCTCCCTCCCTCCCTCCAAGAGGCCCTTCTGTCACTCGGAGTGTGAAAGAGCAACACGGTCACATCGGGGGGTGACATGTCAGCATGCATGAGTGTAACTCAGGGACACGGGGGGAGGGAGAAGAGAAGGGAGGGAGAAGAGAAGGAGGGAGGGAGAAGGGAGGGAGGGAGAAGGGAGAGGCCAAAACAGGGGGGGGAAGATAGGAGGGAGCCGGGCGTAAAGGAAGAGACAGAGAGTGAGAGATGGCGCGTCAACGGCGAAAGACAAAAAGACAGGGCGATCGAATGCCGTGGAGGGGAAAGGGATGTGGACACCAGAGAGAGAGAGAGAGAGAGAGAGAGAGAGAGAGAGAGAGAGGGAGGGAGAGACGTAGGGAACAGTGACAGAGAGACTAATAAGAGGAAGGGAGAGGGAGAGAGTTACTCATTCTGTCCGTCTGTCGAGCAGGGGAGCCTCCAGAGATGGGGAAGACAGAATGGAGGCCGTAAGGGACCATATTAAAAGTGTATGGCATTCATCCAGACTTTACCATGGGAGTGTGTGTGTGTGTGTGTGAAACAGTGGGGGTAGCGTGTGTGTGTGTCCATCCGAGAGAGAGGGAGAGAGACAGAGAAATGAGCAAGAGACGAGGCAAGAGAGCGGAGAAGAAAGATGTGGACCACATTGAAGTCTTGCGTAACGGAACATCCCCCGATAACAAACTTGCGCGCCTGATTCCGAGCATGTCCGCTCGCCCCGACACGCGCGTACGCGTCACACCTCGTTACGCTCGCACACGGGGCCGACGGATTAGCATTTGTCTTGTGAGGTTCACACGTGACGGAGTTGTGAGATGACACATTAGATCACAGTGAGACATCGCATGACATAATATTGATAACATCGAGGCACAGAGGTAAACAGCACATCACAACGTCTTTGCTGGCAAACATACACTGCGCTGATTATTCAATGTTAGAAAAAACAGACCCTTTCCATGTCCTGAAGCTGCAGCGAATCAGAGTCAGAAGCAGAACTCTCTCTCTCTCTCTCTCTCTCTCTCTCTCTCTCTCTGTGTGTGTGTGTGTGTGTGTGTGTGTGCGCACAAACTTGTGTGTGTGTGTGTTCTAGCACCCAGACCCTGCCCAAAGCATTCGATGGAGTACAGAGGTAGGCTCCAGTTCCTGTGGATGTGTCCATCTGCTTTTGCAGCTTTCTGATATCATGTGCTTTAATGCTTCTGTTGTGTGGGCCCCTTGGCATTGTCTTCCATCACAACTGAACTGGGTCACACGTACACAATTTCCCCTGAGAAAGTTCAGGAAAAAATATCCGGTTTTCGGTGACGTTTTTCCACGTCTTCCAGCGACACGGACGCACCCGCCCGCCCGCCCCCAATTTTCATCTTCACATCGGGGGGGAAAGTGTTCGTTTGGTGACTAACGACAGGGTGAACGGTCGAAGAAATGAAATGTGCTCTTCAATTAGCTAAGCAGCCCCCCCCCCCCCCCCCCCTGGCAGACTGTCAGAGGCTCTGAGACATGGCACATTATGATATTGGTTTATCATAGCGAAGGCCCGGGAGGTGGCAGAGTGCTAAATGTACTGTATTCTCCATCATAAATCCTTTAGCACGGGAGCCTCGGTGTCGTCACTGGCACTGAGGGAGAAACCACGGTAACAGAGATGCGACACACGGACACACACACAAACCGGCCAGGTTAACTTGGACCCAAACGCACACAGACACACACACAGACACTTACGTGGTCATTGATGCCTTTGTTGTCCTCGTATTTGGTCTCTATGTGGATGGAGAACTTAGGGAGGAAGGAGCACTGTGGGGGGGGAGCAGAAACCAGAGGAGGGTTAGACGGGTTCATCTCTTCTATGTACAGTCGTTCGTTTTCGGTGCGAGCGCCTCTCGTGACGGAGAAACGTTTCCTCAATCTCCCCCCTCTTTCCCCTTCCTCTCTCCCGCCACCCCTCTCATTCCCTCTCTCTCTTACGTTGACTTTTCGTGTTCATTTACAACATCATACTTTTCATGTTCATTTACAACATCATACTCTATGTGTAAAATACCATGCTCCCGTATCAAGAAGACATATCAGAGATTCAGGGAGCAATTGTACATCATTTGACACGTAAATGGCAGTGAAATTCTTTAAGCGGTGAAGCTAAATGATCCTTCTGAGGAGGCAAAGAAGAAGAATTGATGTGTCTTTATCACCCCGGAGCACATGCTTGGCTGAGGCTACACAACTCATCACCATGGAGCTCGACTTAATATAGAACACACGCACGCGTGCACACACACGCGCGCACACACACGTGCACCGCCCACACACACACGCACACACACACGGGTGCGAAATAAATCCTTCCGACCCACACAAATTCACACTGGAACTATGTTCATTCACACACACACACACACAGTCTCTAAGCTGGAGCTATGGATTCCCACACACACACACATCCCCGCAGGGTACATTTGCAGCACACTGCACTCAGAAGCTTCGCACACCAAATCCAAAACGACACTCGCAAAACAAACACGGACCCGTGTTAAAACGAACACCTTCGGCATGAACACACGCAGGAGGAGCCCACGCGGAGGCACCGTCCTCCCTACAGCTAATCTAACCGGAACCATCCGGACACATAGGCCGCGGACAAAGTGACACTTTTTTCCCCTCCCTCTGCGGGGCTGGAGTTATGGGACTGGTTCTGATTGGTCGTGACGGGCAGTGCATCACGACCCGGTGCGGCTCCACTCGCAGCCCGGCGATCGATAGAGGAAATGGAGGAGGTACTCACGGTGTACTCTGGAGGTCCAGGGCCCACAGGGACGCACAGGGGGAGACAAAACACAACAGAGTTAGGGACCCGCTGCTGTCTCGGACCTACACAGCGGGGAACACCCCCGAGAGAGACCGCGGGCGTCTCGTTCTGGTGACGGTGCGACTGTTCAAGCATGTGCAATTTCGGCCTATTCAGAGTCATGTGGCGGTTTTTCGTCACAATTGCGATTGGAGGTGTTTGAGACGTTTGTACACAGGCAGACGACACCTCCACGATATGATGCACGTTTCATGTGGATGTTGATTAATGTATTTACATTTAGTCATTTAGCAGACACTCATGTAGACATGAGACAGATGCTCTAGGTAGTGTGGGGTGACAGGTGTTTTGAAGCTAAGACTTGGCTAAGGCTAAGGCTAAGACCGAGGCTAAAGCTGAAGCTAATTCTATGTTCTCAATGTTTTAGCAGTTAAGTAGATTAGATGGGGTTAGCCTTGTGTGTCTCTGCTAGAGTTACGGTCGATAAGCGGTTGGGATTCTTTACTGGATGCACTGGCCCCATTAGTTGTGGCTGGCCTCAATGCATCCTGGCTCTCAAATAACACTTTGGCCCGACCCAGGGCAGTCTGTGTGTGTGTCTGTGTGTGTGCGGGTGTCCGTGTGTGTAGAAGAAAAGGTGAGAGAGCAAATGTGAGTGGTAACACCAGCGAGAGAATATTCATGAGCTTGGGTCAAAGAGAGATCGTGTGTACTCACCTGTGATGGTGTAGGGATAGTAGTTCCAAGCCTTTTCAGTCACGTAGAAAATTTTGGGCACCACTGCACGAGCCCAACTAGGCAATTTACTGAGAGAGAGAGATGTGGGAGAGGGAGAGATGTGGGAGAGAGAGAGGGAGAGAGATGTGGGAGAGAGAGAGATGTGGGAGAGAGAGAGATGTGGGAGAGAGAGATGTGGGAGAGAGAGAGATGTGTGAGAGAGAGAGAGATGTGGGAGAGAGAGAGAGAGAGAGAGAGAGAGAGAGAGAGAGAGAGAGACAACTGATTAATTGATATTGTCATTATTGCTATCACCCTTTTAAAAAGATTGAAAGTCATTCCATTCCTCTAGGTGAGCCTGCAACCTGCAGGGCCCTGTTAAAGAGATCAATGATGAAAATAGGAATAGGATAAGAAACACGATTTAAGAAAGAAAAGTGGTACTTATTAGATTTGTAAGGCCTTTTCTGGGTTTCTATGACCATTTCACTCGAGAGGTTAACACTGCGCACATGGTGTTGTGTACCCAGCAGTGAGTTGTAGAGATACTTAAACAGAGGACGAGAGAGAATAAACTATATTAGAGAGTGCAACTCTCTCTAATCCAGTGTTTAGGGGTGTGTGTGTGTGTTCCTCTCAGTGTCTCTTCGTGTGTACACAACAACAGCGTGAATAGTTTCATTTAGTGTGAGTTTGTGATGGGGTGTGAATGACTGAAGGGCTGTGCCATTGATTCAAACACCAGTCCTGCACATCCCACTCCAACCGGGACCTGGGGTACAAAAGTGGGCGGAGTTTGCATGCATGGACTCATTGGAAATCTGTTGCTAAAAGAACAGAGACATCTCTCATGTCTCTGGTGTGTGTGTGTGTGTGTGTGACAGTGTGAGAAAGAGAGAGAGAGAGAGTGAGTAAAGGTGAATGTGTCACCGAAGAAAACCCCCCAAATCTTCAGAATTTCCACTTGATTGACAGGTGGACAACAGGGGGGGGGGGAGGGGGGATGACTGGACCACTATATTGAGTGTGTGTGGGCGACGACGGCAGCAAATATCTGCAGAGCGCCAAGACAGCATTGTGCCACCAGTGTCGCGACGCTGACGTTCGCGCGCGTTCAAAACAAGATGACCGTCGACTCCCGCCGACTCCATCTGTTCACTTCTCTCCATCTCCCTCTCTTCTTTTAAACACCCCGTCCTGCCAATCTCAGTGCTGGCGCTCCACAAAGTGCCAATCACGGCCGTGGGAGGAGGAATCGGAGGCTCCCGCCCACCGGTTTTCACACCAAACGGGTTCGAGCTGGATTTCGAAAGAGGTTCGACCCAAAAAAAAAAAAAGGAGTCGCTCTCCTCCGTCCAGGGATTTGTTCTTTGCAAAGTAGTCGGAGCTTAACTCAATCACAAAATCAACCAACCGGGGATCATCGGTAATGAACGTCATCGACAGAACGAGCCTCTAATCGATGTTTACGGTGAATCGCCGTCTGGTGATTTGTCGTGCCAGAAAGCTAGCGAGCTCGGCTGAATTTGTCAGCGGGTAATTGGGAGTCGGGATTCCAATTTCCCGGCCGTGTTGTTGGGTAAATCGGATTCTTGGACTCTGTCCCGTTACATTTAGTACTTTTTAGGTTTGGACGCCGCCTTGTAAAAGGCCTCTTCGTCTGGTTGATTAAACTTGCTCTTGTCTTACAGCGTAGATCATTCAAATAGGTCTGTGTTTTTGGGGCCACTCTTTCTAACCCAATTATGTGTTTACAGATTATAGACATGCATAACTGGCTAGTGGACTATGCCAAGCGCCAGCCAAGTATGCACGAGATAGAGTATTTCCTCTGGCAGGGTCAAATCAAGGTCACTCTTCAAAGCCCTCATCCAGCTTGGAATTCCCATTCGGGCTGTGTGTTTGTCACCATAACCCTCATCTGTAAGAGGAAGGCTTGCTTCAGTTTGCATTCAAGGTTAAGGGGAACAGGGTATTCAAATGCTCAATTAGAGCACCATCTCGCTCTCCTCCAACTTACGCTCCCCCTTCTCCTCTCAGCTCAACCCTCTCTCGCTCACCAGCCCTCTCCTCTTCCAATCGTCAACGCCCCTCCCTCCCTCCCTCCCTACTCCCCTGCTGTCTCCCACTCCCCTCCCCTCACCCGGGTCTTGTATAAGTCAGGAAGCCCGTCACCTGGCCGTCAGGGAGGGGGGCACGGCAGCTGCTTCGTGTGAGAGGGGCTGTGAGAGCCAGCAGGACGTCCATCTGCTGCGGTACACACAGAGGTGAGGGGGGTGGGGGGACACGCTGGGTCGAGGGCAGAGTCTCGCCCGTTTCAACGGCCCCGCACGGCTCTGTTGTGCTTCGCCCTAACAACGCACCTCGCCTTCGCCGCGTGTCCCCTCGTGACCTGCCTGCCCAGGAGAAACAAGCTGCTCTATTTGTGTGTGTGTGGGGGCGGGGGGGGGGGGGGGGGGGGGGGGGGGGGCAGGGCGGGGGGGCCGTGTTTGTGTGCCGTCTTCGCTCCCACACATTGATGTGATAAACTTTGGACAGTTTTTCAAAATTGGGAAGGAGAGCTGGGGTCGTTACCGTGCTTATATGTTAATCTTGGATCTACGTGCCTAGCGAGGGCCTTGACAGGGTTTGACGTGGTCATGTAGGGAGGCAGGGGAAGGTAATGGGGTGGATTGGTGAGGATGAGCCCCAGGCTAGCTCGTCTCAATAATCCTGGGGCTCTCACGCATGTTTTTACCCTACTTTCATCTGGTGTTTTCCATCGTCTCTCTCCTCTTTCTCTCTTTCTCTCTGCCTCTCTCTCTCTCTCCCCCCCCCTCTCTAATCCTTTGTTTCTGCCTCCCACTCTCCTATTGTTTCCCAATCCTCCTCCTCCGCTCCTTCCCGCTCTTTACCTCCCCACAGCTAACACAGCCAGGAGGCGCTTTGGCGTTTCTCTGTGATCCCTCCCTTTAATTCCCCTGCTTCACCACCTACCTGAACGGATTTTCACCTCTCTCCTGCTCTCTCTCTCTCTCTCTCTCTCTCTCTCTCTTTCCTTCTCTCTACTTTACCGCCCTCCCTCCCTGAAGTTTGAGCCATGGCGTAGGGCAGAGCTGTGCCGAGTCAGCACCATTACGTCCCAGGGACCCTGATCGCTGACACAGGTGTTTCTGCTGGAATGAATAGCCTGTGTCTCCTTTCTCTCTCTCTCTCTCTCTCTTTCCATCTTGCCTAATTGGGATGTTTTTGTCCTTGGATGTTTAACAATGCATGGGGAGAAGTTGTGTGTACACACACACACACACACACGTGGTGGACTTGCATGGGGTAAGACCCAGCTATGGAGGGCTGACAATTCATCCCTCTCGTCCTTCATGTTCCCTTCCAAAGCTTGGTCTCTTTGTGTTCTGCTTTCCACACAGGTGGGTAATTAAGGAAATCAAGGCTTAGTCGAGGCTGTGACGCGCGGTTTGACATTAACCTTGCGGGTCGTCACAATACTAACGAACGCGTTGGTAGTATGAACCCTGAAAACATCCCACGTGAACTATCCCCCCCCCTCCCTAAAATGTCTACACATCAGCAATTAGGTCAACGAACAATTAAGCAAAGTATATTTAAATGTATACAAATGGTACAGATACACATAATGTCTGCCGGAGGGGTCAAACGGAAGGCTAGAGGCCGGGTGTCCTGGGTTACGGGGGCCCACTCACCTGTTGAGGTAGACACGTTTCTCAGTGAACTGGCCCTGGCCGTGGTTGGGGTCCTCGAACGGCTCGTTCTGCACCACCTCCACCCCCTCCCCGCGGTCACTCTGCTCGTGGCTGTGCTTGCTGATCATGTACAGCTGACCGATCCTGTACTGGGAGACACAGAGGGAACACTGGGGTTAGATACGACCGCGACGGGGGCAGACACAGATCAACCCCGACTGGGATAGGGGGGAGGTCGAGGGTTATGGATTCATCGGCGAATCGTTTTTGGAAAGTTAGGAGTTTTAATATAATCCAATGAAAGTGGGTTCGGAAAGGGCCAGCATTCACCACAATTTGGTTTGAGGTCTCCTCAAACTCTTTGGGGATTAAGGATAGCTTCATCACTGAGCCATAAAATAAGTCGTTAAGCACTAAAGAGCCGCGCAGACTGACTGATATCTGACTAGAAAGTAGTGACCGAAACCACAGAACAAGAAGGGAGGGCTACAGGGTGAGGGGATAGGGCGGCCGACACTTGAAAGAGCGGGAGCTACGAGGAGAGAGGGGGCTGGTGAGAGAGAGGAGGTGGAGCGAGAGACAAAGGAGGAGTGCACAGTGTCGTAAGTGGAGGAAGAAAGTATTTAAAAATGCGAGGAAGGGAGAGACAGAGAGAGAGGTGTGTAGAGGACAAGCTGAGATGAAGCGGAGTGACGCTAATCCTCTTATCCGTCGCCGGCTGTGAACGAGTGAAGCCCCCTTCCCTCCTCCTCCCCCCCCCCCCCCACCCCCACGCTGAGTCATTCCTGCATCCCTCCCCCTCCTCTCATCCGCCGCACATGACCCACCGCTAACCAAGAGGGGGAGTGGGGCAGGGGGGGGGGGGGCAGGGGCAAAAAGGAAATACAGCGCCTGTCTTCCTCCCCCCTCCCATGAGCTCATAAGAGACACTGCTGGACAGGCAGACAGAGCATAGTTAAATGACCCGACTAAATGATCCCGAAGCATCACTAATCCACACCACCCTCCATTCTGTGTCCTCCGCGATTAGTTTCCTTGCAAACCCTTATTAAAAAACAAAAAGGGCAACGCAAAGAATGCGTCTTCCAGCCATGTTGCTTACGAGGCCTCCCTGGACTGTGGAGCAAGTTAGCGGGGGTGTTGGTGTCGAAAAAAGAGCGCCTCAGCAGGGAAAAAAAAGCCCCCCAGGAAACCGGCTTGGGCAGCACATTGCAGCATGGGGACGATCAATTATTAACGCCGCCAACTGTGCTGCCCCTGCCCATCGCCCTGGCGCGGGAGAGACTTGTCCCTGTCACATCGACTCTGCAAAGCCATGCCGGGCCAAGAACGTCCCCAAGGGCCCACACCTCCGGGGCTCAACCAATCCCGTGCTCGCCGCCTAAACAGGAAGCGACAGGCTGGAGGCACGGCGGCCATCTTGAGCGCGGGGACGTCGGGGAGTCGTAATGGAGGCGCACTTCAGCGCGCTGAGTGGGTACCGTGGTTACGGGCGCGTTTGTGCGTCGTCAGTTCAATGAACTGTATTTATTTAATGTGCAAGGCCTGGAGATGTATGAGCTGCGGAGTGTTCCGGGAACCAGGATGGAGTTCAGCGTAACCTCAATGTGGAGCCCGTCGCTTTCGCCCTTGAGTCTGTCCGTGCCTTGACTGTGATGCTAATCGACTTCATCAGGCCATGAGGGGAAAAAATGATGTCGACCAGACACAACAGCGACGTTACATCATTCCTCCTCTTCCTGGTGCTACTCAGACGACCCCCCCCCCCCTCTCCCCCCCCGCCCCCTTGGTAGCGTCTCCTCCATTAATAGAAGCTCTCCTCTCATTGAAGCGCCTCCCCTCGAAAGCAGAGGTGTTGCGTCTAAAAACAACCGTCTCGCTGAACGAGGCCCGGGTTAAAGTGGAGGTAAATAATGCACGCTCCCCCCCCCCCCCTCCCTCTCGCCTGCGCCAGCCGCCAAGGAGAAAAGGGATGAGAGGGCGGATGGAGCGGGTGGACGAGTGGAGGACTGGTTGAGAGGGGAATTAGAAATGGGAGGAACCGGGGGAGGGCGGGGGGGAGGATGAACGAGATGGTTAGTAGAGGGCGTCTGGTGGCTGAGCAGCGGCCGTGGAAAGTGGGACGCGGCGCTCGGCGCTGCGGCGTTTAGACGAGGCCACGTCCCTTCAGGTTCACTCAGGAGCCCCGGAGGCGCGTAGGCCGTTAAAAGGCAGATAAATACATTGTGAGCGCTCACTACGCCGGCTGCTGAACGGACGCTACTGCCCAGACGACTCGTTAAAATACAGACAGGGTCCGGGGAATGAACGTGCGCCCCGCGAACTATACGGAAATTAGGCCTCTCCACATTCCGAGTGCTTCACAACACACGAGACGTCTAGCGCCAGCCGTTTGGATAACACCTTTTCACGTGGTCTATTCCAGTAAACAGATACTAGAGTAAGAGGATCTTTGAGATCTGGAATTGAAATCCGGGTATCGACAAACACCCTAGATTTGTTGACTTTACTTTGCGGCATCTTGACGGTCTTTCATCAAGGACGACAGTAATCGTTCATTGGCACTTGCAGATGAGAATCCAGACATAATTGTTTGCAATGGGTCTGATGACAATGCAATACTGGGATCAAGTCATTATTCTATGCCAAATGCACAGTTTTATCAATGTTCTATCAATACAATTAGAGGTCATGACCCTGAGGGCAATAAGACAGGACTACACCCAACAGGACTGCCTTTTAGTTTAGTTTGAGCTATGTGTGATACACTAAAGTGCAAAATCTTTACAAATACGTAATATTTTGTAGCCAGGCAAGACTCCAGTCAGGCCCTCAAAAAGCAACCACTTCCAAATGTAGGATATACAATTCTCTTTGATCGTGCTCCATTAAATGCTAAGGTCCCACGCTGCCGGTATCTAACCGCCCTCTGCCCCGGAGCAGACACTTCTTTTAGCCACCCACGAGACCCCTGAACCGACTGTCAGCCAGTCCAAGGTCTGGGCAGAGAAATTACATGAATAAACAGCAGCAGCATTAAGTTGCGACCGATCAATAGCGGTCTATTGAAATTCGCCCTGCGCGCTTGCGGTCGATAGCGGCTACGGCCCGGTCCTAGAAGAACAAGTGAGTCGAAGGGAGGAGGGAGTTGTGGTGGAAGGAGAAGGGTGGATTTACGGCTGGACCAGAGGCATGTATATCAACAGTGCTGCCGCAGTCTCTGCGTCCATCTATCCGCATTGGTTGGTCGTCGAGGGAATTCGAAGTGCAGAGCATGGTGATAAAAGCATTGAAGTAAGGGAGGGTGAAACCGAGGAGTTCCCGAGATAATCTCCCTCGTTATTCCAGTCGAACGTCGCTCATTAAGCACACGAACGCTCTCTGTGTTGAAAGCGCGAACGGAGCACCGGCGACTGCTGGATGCGTTTAATTGGCTGTGGAAATGGACGCTTGGCCGAGAGCCAAGCTCTCGCGCCCGCTCACAACCCGTCCAAACAACTTAGGTTAGAAAAGTCAACATGACTGGGATTTATGATACAGATGATGAGAGAAATTACATGCTCTGAATGTTGTTCGGCTTAACAGCTGGCAGCTGCTGATGTTACAGCTCAACTCCCTACCCTGACATTAGCTACAATCAACAATCAAAAGTTTGCAGGGTGTCCCAATTGAAGAAACAAAACGATTGAGCCTTCAAAAACGGGCTGAACACCTCTTTGGCTTTGGGTCTGTCGGTGCTGAAAGTCATCTATGAAATAAAAGGTGCTTTTTTTCTTCTTTTTTTTTGTGAGCTTTCAACACATGCTCAATTATCAACCGCCACCCACACCAACGTCTGCATTTCCCGTCATTGTGCCGTAATTGCTATGCTAATCGCACTGCTCGTTGGCATCGGTTGCACATTTAGGTGAGCTCCATGGCAACTCAAGGGGGTGTCCATTATCGCAAAGTCTGGCTTCACATGTCGAAAACGCCTCTTGAGTCGTGAACACCATAAGGTAACCCCCCCCCCCCCGCCCCCCCCTCTATTTCTCCATCTTGAATTGGTTTTGAAATCAGTGTGGAGAGCAGATAGGGGGATGATGCTAAACTAATCTCAAAGCTAGGCACCGTTAGTTTGAAGTAATCTGAGAATCAGTCTCAGGAGAAGATGCAGGAGCTAGGTGGCTGTGTGCATGTGTGCTTATTGAGTTAGCCAACCGGCTGCCATGTTATTGATGGCTTATACCTGAAGCCTTTCCTTGAAGTTTCCCATCGACTTGCTCACAACACACATTCCGCCAAGAAGAGTTAGGAAATTGTATGTGGAAAAACTTGTTGTTACCACAATTGACCTGACAGTCTCAAAATAATGGTTGGGCATTGCATATACTGTACCTAAAGGCTGAAGAGAGAACTGGTACAAACCAACAATGGAAACACACTTCAGTAAGCAAGTAAAACAAACCTTCCGTTCATGCTATCTACTTTACCCCTCTCCAACCCCTAACCCCCCAAAATGAGCATCGCCCATTGATAGACTGACGCATTAACTAAACCATAATGGAAGACACCATTGTTCCCGAGCAGGGGGGGTGGTGGAGGAGCCACACGGCTAGATCAGATAGTGTGTACCTGAGCGGCAAACAAAAGGCATGGAGAGAGCGTAGTGTACAGCTGGCGCAGGGGAGATAGAACTGGCTTAATGGGAGGTGTGATTTATACAAGTGCCTCAGGGATGCACACTGCTATTTGTTCTGGGCTTACACACTGCAAGGGAGGCGAAAACACACACACACACACGCCTTTTAACACTTGCTAGTAGGAGATGTAGGCCATAAATACAGACACACTTCTGGAGGAAAATATCATTGGGTACCATCGTATAATTTATCTCTTACAATAAAGTTACACACGAGTACAAACACAGACGCACACACACACGCACACACACCTCTCACCTATTGCTGACAACTGTGGCTTCTTAGTCTCTATCGAATGTAAACGATTCCCTGCAGAGCATGGCTAAGATTACACTGCTGGCTTACCTTACTCTATCCACGAGGGGACATGCAGTAAAAGTATCCATACACAAACACACTTGTACGCAGATACATTTACACACGCACGCACGCAACCCTCTAGACACACACACACACACACACAGGCCCCCCCCAACCACACACAGACACCGTGCCCCAGATACTGCTGCCTCAGCTCTGGGGCCCATCACTCTGAAACATCTCCATCCACTCCAGCCCCCAATATATCTCACACGCTTCTCCAGTTATGTGCACATTTAATCAACTGTGGGAGGGCTGCAGTTGTGCTCTCCCGAGATAAGATTATCCCTGGGTGCTGTGTGAGTCAATAGGTGACGGGAGTGTAATTAGTGCGTGCGTGTGTGTGTCAGAATGTGTGTCTGTATGTGTGTGTTGATGTTTGTATGGTGGGGGGGGGATGGATGACCAGTGCCAAATGAGATAACCTTTCTGCAGGGGCTTTGCACCGTGTGGAAGGGTTGGGTGGAGGCTAGAGGCTGAGGAGAGGGAGAGGAGTGGAAAGAAGAGAGGATAGAGTGGCGTAATCGAGAGGAGGACGACCGCTGGGGCTGCCAAGGCTGTGAAACCAACATGAATTATTAATAGAATTACTTAATGGGCTTTTTTGTCTCATTTTACCCAGCCAGAGCAGGTATAAAGCAGGTATGAGGCCAATATAAAGCAGGTATGAGGCCAATATAAAGCAGGTATGAGGCCAATATAAAGCAGGTATGAGGCCAATATGAAGCAGGTATAAAGCAGGTATGAGGTTGGTATGAAGCAGATATAAAGCAGGAATGATGCAGGTATAAAGCTGGTATAAGGCTCCTTCTTATTTGATAAAGCGGTGATCTAGCACTGGCTTCATCTCCGCTCACAGTTCAGCCAATCACAACGGGCTATATTCAGCCTAAGAATCAAACAGGTATTCTATATCCATTACCCTCACCCTAACCAAATAAAGCAACCAAAACTGCTGATATTTTATTACGGATTAGCATCTCAATGAATTCCAATTTGCTGTCTATAGCGGGGTTAGCGGAGAGACAGGCCCCGCCATCAGCATCAACCTACACAAACAGGATTGGCCGTTTCACGGTTAGTCCAACACAAGGTTAGAGAAGGCACATGACTCAGTGTTAATGAATGGTGCGATGACTCCACCATCCATTCACACCACTACTTTCTGGGTCAACGCAACGCCAAAGGGTGTTCCTTCCAAGCATGTGTCTTCATTTGGACAATTCTCCTGAACACACACACACACACACACAAAGACAGGCACACACCCTCATCCATCTTCATTTAGCAGCCCACGGACCACGGCTAAAGTTGATAACTCCATGATATGGATAATGGAGGAGTGGGATTCACGCTGTGCCTCGTCTGGGTTGGAGTGAAACAAAGTGGGCAGACGCCTCTACCCGCAGCCCAGGCTTCAGGACGGGCCTAAAGGGTTTCATCCACGGAGATGGAGATGAATCGAACGAGGCGTCAGCAGGCATCACCAGCTGAGTCTCACGACCGGAACACGCCTCGTCACGGCAATCACTATTCGTCATCGCACATGTTGCCCGGGGGAGAGGGGCCAGAGTCCTGGGGAGCGATGCATTGTGGGGGATGGATGACTTCCTCGAAGGCGGCTGTCGTCGTAGTGACGTGACAAACGAGGGGAAGGGAGAGGGGAGAAGGAGGGAGGGAGATTAAAACAGACGGCGAAACATTCGACGACGAACGCTCAAAGACGCAGAGAAGGAGCCCGCGGGGTCCAGGCCGTCGGAGGTTTAACGGCCACAGCGAGCCGCTCCCGCGGCGGCGAGCGCAACGCGCAGCGACATTGAGGAGAAGGTCACGGGGGGGGGGGGTTTATGAATTGCAAATTCCCGCCCACAGCTGCCAGGGTCCCGTGTGAGCGCCCAGGAGAGTTGTGTGAAGAGCACTCGCTAACATACCAGCGCGCTGCGAGAGGGCCCTGACATATGCTTGCTGCCTCATTTAAGTGAAGCTTTCAACCTGTGTGTGTGTGTGCATACGTGTGTGTGTGTGTGTGTCCGAAATTGAGAAAGAGGCTGTCGGCGTGTGTTTGTGAGGGGCAGGTGACTGAGTGCGCGTGTGCGTGTTCCTGCTCATGTGCGCGCGTCCCCCTTGAATGGCCTCTTTCATGGCCACATTACCATCCTCTTCTACACGCAACCAGGTACATCAACGCCCGGCTCAGCCCCTCCTCCGCCGTGGTGAATTTAGAAGAGTCAATTACCCCTAATGCACCTCTTCGGCGGAGCTGCGTTTTGGATGCGCTCGTGCGGAGGACACCCCATTCAACCGTTGTTCCCTTCCCCTACCTTTACCTCCCCCCCCCACCCCCCCACCCCCTCTTCTCTTGCTCCTAAATTGCCCTCATCATGCTATTCCGATTCGTTTTTTTCGCGTACGCATATCCCCACGAAAAGTCCACGCAGGCCCAAACGCCGCGAGACAAAATCGAAACCGCACAACGGCGACCGGTTGACGTCATGACGGAGAAGCATGAGACAAAAGTGCGGAGCGGAGCGACGTGAGGGCGAGGCGGAACATCGATCCCACTGACAGGAGGGCGAACGAGGGCCGGAAACAGAGGGGCCAGGGAGGGTGAACGGGGGAGGAGAGCCGGGGAGAACCACGGAAGACGTAGAGAGAGGAGGAGGAGGTGGAGGGGCCCGAGAGGAATAATGTGTGCTCGGAGCACTGGAGGGGGACGGGAGCCGGCCGTAATAAAACTTCCATCATCTCAGAGTGGGAAGGAGAGAGATACAGTAAGGAGGGGGGGGGGGGGGGGGGGGGGGGGAGGAGGGGGGGGGGGGGGGGGGGGGCGCTAGGGAATGAGATAACATGAGCCAAGGCAAGAAGGAGAGTCACAAAGGCAGGGGTGGAACAGAGTGAGGGAGAATGGAGGGTGTGGAGAGAGGATGAGAGCAATGGATTGAGAAAGAGGGGGGGAATGGATGGACACGGAGACAGAGATTGAGAGAGATGGAGGGAAGAGAAGGAGAGAGAGAGAGAGAGAGAGAGAGAGAGAGAGAGAGAGAGAGAGAGCACGATGTTCCTAGGCAGCTAGCTCCAGTGAACCAGCCAGGGGACTGTAAATCCTGGTCAGAAACATGAGAGGAGGTAAACAAACCATTAGCTCTTCCACCGCCACCTTCATCCATTACTCTATCTACACCCCCGCACACACACACACAGACTACGCCATGCCTAAATATAGCCCACATGAATAGGCCGACACAACTCAAATTCAATCACTATGTAAAAAGGGCCTAAATAAATACAATACCTCATGTACTATTCAGACAATTGTTGTTTTATACGGCCCAGTGCACTTGGAGCCTTTGCGTGGCAGCAATAACAAATAAATGGCCAACATAACTTGTTTGTTGGGATGAAATATACATGTGCGCAGTTAGTGAGCTTGACCCTGGTGTGAACTCCTCCATCCAATGGGAGCCAAACACAAGTGGGTCACGAAGCACTGTCACACTTCCTCATCTTTCAATGTCATAATCCCTTAAGATGTTTTGGGACACATCACACACGTCACACACGCAATTCTCCCTCCCTCCCTCCCTCCCTCCCTCCCTCCCTCCCTCCCTCCCTCCCTCCCTCCCTCCCTCCCTCCCTCCCTCCCTCCCTCCCTCCCCCCCTCCCTCCCCGCCTCCCTCCTCCTCCCTCCCTCCCTCCAGAATGGACAGAATTCCAAACCCAAAACGTCTTCTCCTTTCCGAGAGGACAGCATGACTCACGTACGTGACTCGCCCGTCACGTACAGGCCAGGAGAGGCTCTTTAAAGGAACAGGATTTACGAGGACACGGCAGCGTAGCTTAGCGGGACACAAAGCCCCATTAAAGAGCGATAAAGCACGGAGGGGACAAGTGTGTGTCCAGTCAGCATGTTCACTCCTGCCACCTGCTACGGAGGATCACATGGCAACGTGCTAAACCCCTGCCCCCCCCTCTCTCTCTCTCTCTCACCCCCCCTCTCATTTGACCCCCTCCTCTCTCTACGCATCCCTCTCTCCCGTGGCGCGTCTCTCTGGGGATCCGGAAGCTCCGCTGGCCCTCACAGGACCTTGTTCGACGAGACCATAAACACACAGGGCACTGGACGGAGCCGGCGCGTGCGTGCACGAGACAAAGTGTGTGTGTTTGTCTATGTGCGTGTGTGTGTGTGTAAGAGAGAGAGAGAGAGATGGAGAAAGAGAGGTAAAGCGAGAGTGACTGTGAAAAGCGTCTCAAACCCTTCTTCGCCTTCGTAGTCCCCGAGCAGCGTTCAGAACAATACGAGGTGTATACCTTGAGTGACGCCACGTGGCTCTGGCCCCCCTTGACACACAGGAAGCAGCCCAAAACACAGGAAGTAGCAAGTATCTCTGTTACCCCCTGGACTCTCTCTCTCCCCACCCTGCCCCCTCTTTTCTCTGTCAGCATCTCTCTCACTGTCTCTGTCCCCCCCCCCCCCTCCTCTCTCCCCTCTCTCGGTCTCTCACAGCATAGGCAAGACAGTAGTCTCTAACGGAAGTGTTCAGCAGAGAGAGCGAAAGAGCGAGAGATCCCCGGGTCGTGACCCCGCAGCAGCAGGGCTCCCGCCCGAGCTCACACGCATCACCAAGGTGCCGCTCTGTCGGCTGCAGACACCCTGCTCGCACAAACGGACCAGATACGGGAACTGCCACCTGCCAGCCCGCCCCCCCCGCCGACCGCAGCAGGCCCGCTTCGTCCTCCATGAAGCTTTTCGCCGAGTTCCACAAGCCGCATTTCAAAGCAGTTGTATGTGACCGATAGTATTCAGGATGAAAGTATACTGAGGCTTAACAACGTGCATGGTGTGTGTCACGTCACAGTTCCACTTGAAACTGTAAACCTTCTCTTGTCCCCCCCTCCCCCCCCCCTCTGCCCTATCTCCCTCCTTCTCGTGTGTGCTGACCATGTAGGGCCATAGTCCTCCTCTCCTACTGTGAGGCACATCAGCACATCTGGCTCCGGGCCTCTCTGACGTCACCCGGGCCAGCTGGCCGACCTATCCCTGCTTAGGCCCCTCAGGGGTGGGGGAGATATCTAGGCCGGCTGGGGGATGGAGGTAGGAGGACTAGGCCTCACAGCTCTCTGACTAAAAGATGACCTACACCTAGGGAGAATATGTGTGTCCCACTCTCCGCTCCCTGCGGAAAAACAAGGGTGTGTGTGGTGGTGTGTGTGTATGTTAGACACATGAATGAAAGAGAAACAGTATGCATGCGTGTGAAAAGCGAAAGACAGTGAATTTATGTGTGGGTGTGTATGCACCCGTTAAATTAAGTGCCGGGTAAGTGTGTGTCTGGGCTCAACAAACGTCTGTGTGTTTACTGTGAGCCGAGACAAGAACTTGATTCATTTACTTCGGTGAAAGTCTGAACACAACTACTCACATGCAACACACACACACACTCCCAGATGGGTCAGTACCGGTTTTACGGGTTACTGGTCAGAACGTTGACACGTCACAACCTATACAGCCTCTCATTGGCTCCTTACGGCCCCTAAGAGTCTAGCCACATCATGTCAATCAAGCCTGGCAAGGCGGGACATTCACTGAAGACGTCTGTTCCCAGAACACTCAGGCTACTCCTTGGGGCATGCCTGCCAATGGAAAACACATTACATAATGTGGTGAATTATATATTTTTGGGAAGATTCTCCCAAGCTAGCTTCCCTTACATGGCGGTGAGAGAGAGAGAGAGAGAGAGAGAGAGAGAGAGAGAGAGAGAGAGAGAGAGAGAGAGAGAGAGAGAGAGAGAGAGAGAGAGAGAGAGAGAGAGAGCGAGAGAGAGAGAGAGAGAGAGAGAGAGAAAGGAAAGTGTGTTTACACTCGTGTAGATGGAGCGTGTGTTTGTGATAGGCTGCGGGTGTGTGTGCTGAATGAGTGCCTGTTTGACTTTGAATGAGACTCTGTGTTTACAAGGTTGTTTATGTAAGTGTATGATTAACCTCGCCAGAGTGAGAGAGAGAGAGAGAGAGAGAGAGAGAGAGAGAATGTGTGTGTGTGTGTAGGTGTAGCTGCGTGACAGAATACCTAAGAGGAAAAGGTCAGAGGCAGTAAAGGCAGCTTTGATGGGGATCCCCTTGGGTGTCAAATGAGGGAGAGCTGTGTGTGTGTGTGAGACTGTATGTGTGTGTGTGCGTGTGTGCCCCCGTGTGTGTGTCCCTGTGCGCTTGTGTGCGCTCGGGACTGAAAGAGCCGCATGAATCGAAAAGAGGTCGAGGGAGGCCAAAGCTAATTTGACCCCCTCGCGTACGACCAGCTCTCCATCACAACATGGCGCAAGGACAGTCACAGGCCCACAACTCACTCATATCCTCCCCCCAAACCCCGCCCCCTAACCCTCAAAACCCCGCCTCCTGTTTCCCCATGTTCCCTTGCGCCCGTCCCTGTGAGGGGGGGCCTAGAACTCTGGACAGGTGTGGAGGACGCGTTCCCACGTGGCCAAAAAAACCTAGGGGAGTCAGGTGGCTGAGCGGTGAGGGATTCGGGCTAGTAATCTGAAGGTTGCCAGTTCGATTCCCGGCCGTGCCAAATGACGTTGTGTCCTTGGGCAAGGCACTTCACCCTACTTGCCTCGGGGGGAATGTCCCTGTACTTACTGTAAGTCGCTCTGGGTAAGCTGGATTAGCGTCTGCTAAATGACTAAATGTAAAATGTAATATACCCTCGAAGTCCATCTATATTTTCCCCTCGGGGGGACCGAGATTTAGTACGTGTTGACATCGGCACTGCTCCACACAGTCAACACAGACATACGCACGCACTCTGATGTCACCCCTCGACCCTGGGTCGGGCCGCAGCAATGGAAACATGTGTCACGCTGCACTGACGACCCCCTGAAACCTCGTCCTCGATCGCCATGACGCCCCAGTGCTGCTGTGACGATGACAGAGCAAAATGTCTTAAGGGGAAGCATGGGATGTGCCTACTGACAGATCTGGAGGCTGAACCAGAGAGAGAGAGAGAGAGGGGGGGGGGGGGGGAGGGAGAGAGAGAGACAGAGAGAGAGAGAGAGAGAGAGAGAGAGAGAGAGAGGGGGGGGAGGGAGAGAGACAGAGACAGAGAGAGAGAGAGAGTCCATGAGACCGACATGCAAGCATGAAAGCGCGAGCGTGCACCACACACACACACACTCACTTGCACACTCAAACCAGCTACCAAGGCAACCAAAGTGCAAACTCTAATTATAGGTGCAGGCCTTTTCTAGTCAGGATAAGCAGCCTCTCTCTCTTCCTCACACACACACACACACACACAGGAGGACAATTCATCTATCATTGTGATTGACTGCTCTTCCCATAGACTGGTCTTGCCAGACAAGGTAATTAGGGAATGTGCATCTAATGTTATGGATCTGTCAGCCTGGGCAAACATGGTGCTCTCTTGTAGGACAAGGACAATGTAGTGTGTGTGTGTGTGGTGTGTGTGTGTGTGTGTGTGTGTGTGTGAAAGAGAATTCGTCTGTGTGCCTGTGAATGAAAGAGAATCTGACTTTGTGTGTGTGTGTGTGTGTTGATGGAACACTCCAGAGTTCATTCATTATTACAGAGCCCTCCCTCATGTCCTGGTGGAACGAGCTGCACTGGGCTCTGTTACGCAACTGTCTCCATCCCTCCCTCCAAGCCTCTCTCTCTCTCTGTCTACGTCTCTCTCTCTCTCTCCATTCCTCCAAAACTCCTTAGTGACCCTCTACTGTAAGCTCCCCCCCCCCTCTCCCTCCACCTCTCCCTCCCCCTCTCCCTCCCCCTCCACCTCTCCCTCCACCTCCCCCTCCACCTCCACCTCCACCCTCCACCTCCCCCTCTCCCTCCACCTCTCCCTCCCCCTCTCCCTCCCCCTCTCCCTCCACCTCTCTCCGCTGGACTCTCTCCTCACCCATTCTCTCCCAGACCCATTTCCTCGGTCCCAGCCCTGTGATATTTAACAGCTCAGTGGTTCTGGTAAACCAGGCCCTGGGTTGGCAGTGCCTAGGTGAAGGACCACACAGAGCTAACAGCTACACCGGCGGACATTTTACGAGGCGCCATTACAACTCCAGTAAAATGGCCAGAGCCTGAGTTGGATGGGCAGTGGACCAAGGCCAAGATAAGCACCATAAAAATCCTCAATTATTCCTCTCCCTCCCCACCCCTCCCATCTCTTTTTTTATTGGCACCCTGCTTCTTTATGACTCTGATTTGGAATGAAAAAGCCGGGAGATTGAATTAGTAGCAATGGTCATTTCTGCTAGCGTGCGGGCCGCTGACGAATGCCCATGAATCGAAAGCGCGAAACGTTTGAGGCGAGAAAGAGTTTTCGAGAAACGCGTTCTAAGTTCACTGTCTGGAGAAGGGTTTGACACGCATGAAACGTTCGGCCATTTTGAATCGAAAGCGGAACGTTCAAACCAAAACGACTGACTGGAACCTGTTGGTTGCGGTTGTACTGGATGTTCCCGTGGGTGTGCTCAACAGTTTGCGTGGCGACATGTGTATGTGTGTGTTAATAGACAGGCATACCAGTGCTTCTATACACAAGGGTGAGTGTTGGTGTCATGTGCCTTGCAGATGCTTGCCATTAACTGGAGAGGAGGGGTAGGGACAATGAATGTCCTCTTCACACACACCCACACACACCAACACGCACACACACACACAATTGACATTTACTGGAGACGCGGAAAGGAGGAACGCTCCACTGAAGAGGGGGTACACTTCCCCCGTCATGAGATGATTAACTGGGGGCTCTGTGCTACCCAGAAGGAGGTGAGAGAGAGAGTGTGTGTGTGTGTGGGAAAGAGTGGCGTGTTGGTAAAAATAGGCCTTCCACGAGGATCACAGAGCCCACTTTCTTTGGAGCCTCAGACATTCCCTAAGGAAAGCAGGAAGCGCAGGCAGTTACCGGTGGTTACGGAGGGGGGGAAGACCGTGACGGAAAACCTAAAGATAGGTGACGTTTATTGGGGCACTGGGTCAGGACTCGGGACACACACACACACACATTCCACTGCTGGGAAGCGCAGGAAACCTTCCCTCCATATAACTTACAGTATCTTCTGCTTGTGCTTATGCTCATGCTAGGGGAGTCAGGTGGCTGAGCGGTTAGGGAATTGGGCTAGTAATCAGAAGGTTGCCGGTTCGATTCCCCGCCAGGAAAATGACGTTGTGTCCTTGGGCAAGGCACTTCACCCTACTTGCCTCGGGGGGAATGTCCCTGTACTTACTTTAAGTCGCTCTGGATAAGAGTGTCAACTAAATGACTAAAATGTGAAATGTAAAAATGCTTGAGAAGCATATTAAAAGTTGTGCACAGTTACAATCTTTAGACTGTGTTGTAGAACTCATTACCCATACACCCAAGACTTGGATTATGTCTAACAGTTCCAGTGTTATCAGTGAACAGTTAGTGTTTAATGAAGACATAGCTGCTAACAAGACAGAACCACAACCACTTCCGTAGGCTGAAATCAGGATGAGGTCGCCACAGCAACAGTTGTCGAGGGAACTTAACAAATCGCCCCTTGAGCGGCGCAATAACAAGAAAGAAAGGAGAAAGACAAGTTTTGCATGACAACAAGAAAGCACGGATCGAGTACAATGGTTACGGGCCCAGACTCTAAAGTAGTTGGCTGACGTCAGGTTCAGACTGTCAGTTTGGATCGGCTCCTAGTCCGGATGTCCTCCGTGAAACGAGCATCACGTCCCCGAGCCTCACTCGCTCCTCTCCAGAGCAGAACAAATTCATCAGTACACTCCGTCCAACGAGGCTTGGGCTAACTCGCTAATTAGCGCATATGGGCATCATTAGACTAATAGCATGCGTTGCACGGCTAGTTGCAACTGCCGGTGGGTGAAAATACGGAGGTTTATCGATTGACAGCGATCCAAACCAATTTTTTTCAAAGCCTCACGGTCAGGACTGACAATCTATACGGCTTTTAAATGCAAGACATTGATCTCTTATTGTGACCCCTGTCACCCTCGCTCCAGAACACATGACCAGAAGATGCCACTGCCGCAGGAACAACAAACGCCAGAAAACCTAGCCTACTTCATCTATTTATCCCCCCCCCCCTTCAGACTTGATATCCCTAGATGCTTAAAGAAAGGTGAGAAAAGGGCAGAGAGAAAGGAAGTCACGAATGAGCGAGAAGAGAGAGAGAGAGAGAGAGAGAGAGAGAGAGAGAGAACCTGTGATCGTTGGTGGTGTATCTTCTGGTCCCAGACTACTCTGATGTACTTATCCTTTCTGGAAAACTAGGTTTGTAAGAAGATGCTAGACACCAATCAAGTTTCATTAACGATACCAAGGCCAAAGCAGATGGACCCGCTTCAGTTAATCCCACCATGATTAATAACCCACATTTTTTTTTATTATCACAGGACTGACAATTCTCCAAAAACCGTAAAGCTGTGAGAAGAAAAAATAACACGTTGCTAATTCATAAAAATTCCCATTCAAACTTTTTCCCCTCAAGTGACATTTGCCTCTTCCCAGCCTGCCGTTGTAAATAAGAATGGCTTCTTAATGACTTGCCTTTTTCCAGTAATGTGACAGGGCTTTGAGCTGGGTGTGTCAAGAAGTACAAGGAACTAGATTCCATTTCCCGCTTATTTTCTGTCTTGATCTCCCTCGGTTCCTTCCTTCCTTTTCCCCTTTGCCAATTTCTTTATAATTGGACTCACCCACACACATGTCATTTCCCACCTAGGCTGTGCATCTGGAGGCCCATCAGAGCCAAAATGGCGCTAAAGAGGGAGTTGTTCAGGGGAGTCGTACAGCCCTCCTGCACAGATCGATACACCACAGTCCAACTCAATCAGGGAAACCCTTGGAGTAAAGAGGAAGTTGACACCGCACAAGCCACTTTCCTGCTGGAACAGACTAGTCTCTGATGATTTCGTAACAAGCCGAGTGTGTGTGTGTGTGTGTTCCTACCTTGCCTTGACATCTGTTTACTCTGTCTAAGAATGGTGAGTCATTCATTCTGGCAGGGCCTTCGTTTCAATGTAGTTAATGTGATGTGTCCAGTACCCGCCCAGGGGACGTGTAACCAGGGATGAGGGCTGACCCCCCTGGGGTGGGTTAGCAGGGGGGGTGGGGGTACATGAACCTGGGGTGGGTTAGCAGGGGGGGTGGGGGTACATTAACCTGGGTGGGTCAGCAGGGGGGTGGGGGTACATGAACCTGGGGTCGGTCAGCAGGGGGGTGGGGGTACATGAACCTGGGATGGGTTAGCAGGGGGGATGGGGGGACACTCAGGTTGTCCGAAATAATGGAAACTGATTCAAAACATTCAAACTATTTCCTCAAACCGTTGCATAACTGAGAACATAGAAATGCTCTGACAATATCCATTATACATCATTGACACCATGATTACACACACACACACTTCACATTTGACTCCACCTCTGTGTGTGTCTGTGCGCGTGTGTGCAGCTTGTGTTCAGCCCAACCTATGTTACCGAAACGTTTCAGTTCATTTAGATCGGTGTGATAGTTAAGTGAGATCGCGAGTGCGTGTACATATTTACAGTGTGTCCGACATGCCTGGAGAACCCTGGAACAGGACGTCGACACAAAGAATCTCTCACTTCATTGAAGCCTTTCTCCACAGCCTCCCCCAGACACATCTGGCTTCCGTTTGCCCGCCAGAGCCCAGACAGTAATTGCATTGTGCCAAAGTAATCATGGTGCAGAGAGTTGGCACACGACAAGGGATCTGTGGGGTGGAAGAGTGTGCATGCACGCCTGGCGCAGTCTCTTCATCAGCTGTATGCTCATCAACACAGGAGAGGGAGAGGGAGAGAGAGGAGAGAGAGAGAGAGAGAGGGGGGGGGGGGGAAGAGAGAGAGAGGGGGGGGGAGAGAGAGAGAGAGGGGGGAGAGAGAGAGAGAGAGGGGGGGAGAGAGAGAGAGAGAGAGAGAGAGAGAGAGAGAGAGAGGGGGGGGGGAAGAGAGAGAGAGGGGTGGGGGAGAGAGAGAGAGAGGGGGGAAGAGAGAGAGAGGGGGAAGAGAGAGAGAGAGGGGAGAGAGAGGGGGGGGGGGGGGGAGGGAGGTGGATTAGCAGGGGGTGGGGGTACATGAACCTGGGGTGGGTTTAGGCAGGAAGGGAGGGAGGGAGGGACCACGCACAAGTACAAACCTCCGGACAATAAACACTCTAGCTCAAACTTCGTCACCCTCGACCACAGTTTTTTTTGTGATCACAGCGGTAGGGTGTGTATGTGTGTGTGTGTGTGGGGGCTAAACAAGCGCCTAGCCACCTCTCTCCAAGGTCCCAGTTGTCGCGTGACAGGTCCAAACAACACATTTCATCCGTTTCCTCTTCCAGTTTGTGGTCGCGAGAAATAATCCTGAAGCCCGCTGTGACATGACCCGACATGACATCTATGCTACGTGAAGGAGCACTGATGACACTGCGTCAGTCAGAGCTGCTCCGCACAGCCAAACAAACAGACAAACAATGCCAGTTGCTACGCCACGCATGTTGAACTGAATGTCTAATTCATGTGTCTAATTCAGTGAGGCTAAATGGTGGTTTTTCCTTGACAAGCCAGAGAAAGTCATCGTGACTTTTTCCTTCCCGTCCCGTGTTAGTGCTAAAAGCACATAATCACTGAGCAAGAAGTCCTTTGCGGCCGAGACTGAAGCACCTGCCCACCCTACTTTGTTGACACACCAAACAGGCTGAAAAAAACCCCACCCGTCTTTACCCCAGCTACATCAAGGCCTAACTGTTGCCAAAACACTCACTGAGAGCAAGATTCGAGCGTGGCGAAACAGACACAAAATGTCATGGGACACAGTGTAACTTTGCCTAGAGAGCACAACCACAAATTGTCCTTTTTGAGGCTGACAACATTACAAAGTTATTATCCAGCAACCACCAACAGATCCAAGTGCAAACCAACTCTCCCTCCTCCTTCCCACATTGCTTGATGATTCGTGATCCTCGTCCAAGTGTTTACGGCTACGTCCACCAGCACCAGAGCACCGCCACTCCAAGCCAAAACCCTGTCATCTCCGTCCGAGCTAAAACAATGGGCCGACCACTGTGGGAGAAAAGTCTGTTTACGCCAAGCTAAGTGCACACACTGACCGTTTCCCTTCCCCATTCTGTTTGGTAAACTAGCAGACCGTCCGAGCTCCAACGGATATCAAGTTAGCATTTCCCGCTATTTACACACACAGCTAGGTGTGCCACCACAGGATTTGAAAAAGGACTACAACTCTGGAATTCAAGCTATACCTGTATGGAGCTAAATGTAGGCCTCACTGCTGTTATAAATAAAGTCACACAAATGAAAATTGCCACCAAGGGTTGAGTTTGCAAAACATGACTTTGTGAATGATAATTATCATCGGCAAGGAATAACTCAAGTTACATTTTTTTAAACTTATAAATAAAAGAGCATGTCAAACTTATCCTCAATGTTCCTTTGTATGAACAACAACAAGACACAAAATGGCTGCCAGGAATATGAGGAGCTCAAAGCAGCGCATCAGCACTGTGACTAAGCATGAAGAAGTGAATAAGCTGAAATGAAGGCAGCCAGACTTATGAAAGGCACTTGGCAGGCTGCTGATTTTCCATGATGCAAAGCCAATTTCGAGCTTTTATGGGTCATTACAAAGTCAAGCAAACTCCAGCTAGGCTAGGCTTGAGTTTAGCATTCACACATCTTGTAGGCCTACATAGGGGGTTTGTTTTGAAGGGCATATATGAATAAAACGCATAAGATCACCTCTCCCATACTTCATCAACAAAGTTTTAATACTGTAACACAGCCCACTGTACATACATAATAATCCAAATGAGCAAGAAATATACTTTGTGTCGCAACTCCTTTGGACCAGTGAGGTCGCCCCATGCTGCTCTGCAACGAAAACAAACACACGGAGAACGTGACGTTCGCAGGCCTGCGGTTCCTCTCTTCTGGGCCAGCTCCCCCAACCAGGGCTTGCGTCATGCATTTGCGAAACATTAGCAGTGAATGCACACACACACACACACACACACACAGACACACACATTCTTCTCATGAGGCCAGGTGTTCCGAACGTCTGCTAATGCTAACCAGTTCGTGCGCAAACAACAGATGGTCTTACGGACCCGCTCACAGCCTTGGCATTTGGCGAGATACTCAATCACGCCCCTCAAAATCCATCCGAATATTTCATCATCCCATCACAACACGTGTGCTGCCCTTAGAAGAAGAAAAAAAACACACACATAACTACGCGTTAGAATGAAACAAATGCAACTAAGCAGTTAAATCCAAAAGCTCAATAAATCCGCACGCCCTCCTGATTTCACAGCCCTCTGACGCAAAACTCCAAGAGGGCCGAGTCATTTAACCCACTTTTTTTTCTTCCCCCTTTCTATTTAGCTACCTCTTTGGATTGTTGACTTTCTGGCAGGCTTGGGGGGGAGGGGAGGGGGGGATGACGTCATAGGGGGGTCCGCAGAGGAAGGAAGCGGGGGAGTGGGTGTTTGGAGAGCCAGGCAGATCTTATTAATTACCCCGGGAAAACATTCCTCGCTCGGGAGAAGGTCAGAGGAGGCTGGCTGCCGTCTTGGCTGAATCGAAGGAGCTAGGATCGTCTACGGGGGGGGTTTTCACTCTCCCATTTCTTGCTTTCAATTGTCCTTTCTTTCCTTTCCATCTTTCATCCTTCCTCTGTCTCCTTCTGCTGGCTTCTCTCCGTTCTCTTTGTCACCCCCCCCCTGTATACGGCACCCCCGTGCCCACACCATTCCTCTCCCCCCTTCCCTCCCCTTTGATTTGTCTTCCGTCAGACACTTTCCGAGGACGGGAGAGGCACAGGCAGAAACTGAGCAGAACAGACAGAACGTCAAAGCAGATCCCTCAGAGACGGGTAAAGTTGAGGATGAGTTCATAGGAAAGAACACACAACACACACACACACACACACACACACACACTACTCCTCTATATCACTCTCACACACGCACACACACACACACACACACAAACAGAGACAATATCAGAGTGGAGTAAATATTGACAAAGGGTGAGATTCTCTAAAAGCCTGCCATCGATTTACCAGAGGATGTTTTCCATGTTGCTGTGCTATGAGGTCTCTTATCCCACACTTGGGGAAAACTGATGCAAGCACGGCCCTCTGCATCCCCCACCACCCAGGATAGGAGGAGGGAGGGAGGGACCGAAGTCAGTGTGTGAAGAATTGGCTATGGCCACAGTGTGTGTGTGTGTGGCTCCCCACAGCTGTGTACTGATGATGCCATGCATCTACCTCCCCCATAGAAGAGAGGGAGAGGGGGAGGGGGGGGGGTGGACGAGGAGGGCTCTACTGAGCCAGTGGGCGAGACAGCTGACATCTGCCCAGAGAGGAGCCCTGCACTATGGTCGTCACGACAACACTCATATAGATCAGAAGTGTAATTAACAGAAGGGGAGGGGCCTATGCCCCCAGGGGACGCTGGGAGAATGAGTCTGAATCTTAAATACCCGTGTCTGGAGGTAGCGAGTACAATGGAATTGAGGAAGTATTTGCCTCTTTGCCGTAAAGAAACCCAAAAACGTCACTTTACCTAACAGAACAACACAATCTCCTATTACGAGTCATGCAAGAATGTGCAGTTGCTGAACAAATGTGAAAAAGAGCAATGTTAAAAACATCATCCATGTAGTAACTAGCACCTACATAACACCTAGCATCTACGTAACAACTTGCTGCAATGTAGCAACAAGCAGCAATGCGCAAAAACAACTCGACGACTCATGTGGAGTTTTGCGTCGACCGTACTCGTTGACCTACCTTAACGGGTCTGTCCCATGGCCTGCGACTGTTTGCATTGAGATTACAGATTCTGAAACGCTAGCGAGATAAGGGTCTTATCCGTGTGAGTGTGTGCTTTCAGTCGCCTGCAATTAGATATGTGAGGTTAGGACTGGAGAAACCAGTCTGACTCTGATGGACGCAGAATGAGAAGCTTAGTTCAGCTCGAACAACCAGACAGTTCAACTCGTAGGGGAAATGGAACAACCATCATCATTATCATCATCCATTAGATCCGTTACGTGTGTTGGTTCCTGGAACCAACCTTGTAAACCTGTGAGGGTGTGTGTGTGTGTGTGTGAGACTGCAGGTGTCCCACTCTTTCTTGTCAGCATGTACGAACAACTGTTGCCTCAGCAGAAATGTGTACGCTTGACTGTCACCACGCGTGTGTGTGTGTGTGTGTGTGGGCTCTCTCTCCCTCCTCTGCTGTGGTCAGCTGCTCTGTGCCGTGGTGGATCGAGGGTCCGGCGAGACTTCACCAGATCCACGCAGCCTCCTCGTTGAGGAGCAGCCGTCTACTGAGGCAGAGGCAGCATCTGTCCCCTGTTTACCTTTCCATGGTTGTAAATACAGGAAAAAGGGAATAGGTCGGCCCAGCCATGATTCAGGACGCTGTCTTTGGGGGGGGTGGGGGGGAGACACTTCTACGGGCGTAAATATGAAGGACGCATGCGGGACAAATGCGCACCACGACACGCACACACACACACACACACACACACACACACACACACACACCGCACACACACACACACACACACACTAGCTCGCCCGCCTATCTACCCTCATCAGCTCTTCCAGTCTCCATCATCCTCGTAAGACGTCACCGCTATGTGTGAACAACTGACTGTACAGAGGAAAAAAAACAGTCATGTCACTCTCCATAGGCGACCGTGTGCAATCTCTCGGTTCCCATTCCGTCACGGAAACATCACATTTTCTGGATTCACTCCGCTGTCGGTTCCTCCCTCTGGGGTGTGGGAGAAAGATACTGGGCCCCCCTCGTTTTTTTCTTGGGTATGGGGCTGTGTGTAGGGTTTGTGTAGGCGACGGCGTGCGGGGGGAATGGGGGGTGGCGGGGGCTGCTCTTAATGTGAGAGCTCTGACGTGAGCCATGCATGCAACTGCACCTTTCCTTCTTTTTCCAGCACCATCTGGGGACGACACTACGACCTACAGCTCCATGACAACACTAATCCTTTTGTTTCCTCAGAGCCAGAATGTCAGATACTCCCTGTGTGGTTTGCGTGAGAGAGAGTGAGCGAGAGTGAGTTAAGAGAGATTAAGTAGCGATGCGTGTCGCGGTCTTCCGGTGTGTGTGATGTGTGTGGTGTGTGAGGCATCCTGTCACCCCTGCCTCCAAACACTTACTTTATCCATTTCTACGCAGGGAATTATATCCTAGTGGCTTCCCAAAGTTGGACTCGTCTTCACAGCTAAAACCAGAACGCCTCACTGATAATGGGGGTTTTCCCTATTAGCGACATTATGGCACAACAACCCTTTCAATCTTCTTCTCATGTCCGTTTTCTTCTCTTAAATTCCCGCCAACGCAACAATGTTCCTCACCTGGTCAAACAGGTCGCCTGGGTTAGACGGGTCACAGGGTCAAACTGTGGAACCACCACATTGTCAAACTCACAAAGCCGAACCCCCGTGTCCCTCCCCGTCTCTATGCCCTCTGAATGGGCCTGGAGGACAATGAAGGTCACCTTTATTGACCTGTTTCTGCCAGTCGATCGAGTCCTACCGCTTCCGATGGACGCCCCCAAATCCGTTCGTCCATTGTCCCTGGCTTCTGTTCCCTGCGAGAGACGTCAACCACCGGGCTCTGATGGAGGGCTCCGTCTGAACAGACAATTGTACTTGTCACTGAATCTGGCTGAATGCGTACGATAAGCCTCTTCTTATGCCTCAAGAACCGGCACACACACACACATCCCGCCCGCCCGCCCCCGCCCGCCCACACACACCCTTCCAGAGCTCACGGCGTTTCGAAAGGAAATTTTTATCAGTCAACTGCCATTTCTATCAAAGCAAATCCTTTCTTAATAGTTTCCTTGGGGGGTCAATATGTTCAAACGCTGTTTAAAAGGCAAAATCCTTCAACCCAAAATGTGCTTTATCTCGTCTGTTCAACAGGAGTCAACGTGAGTGAAGTCAGATCCATACGTACTTCTTATTCTGAGGGGAAAACACAGGACCACCCAACTCTGTCCTGTTCTCCTGTTCCCCCTCTCTCCCCCCCTCTCTCCCCCCCCTCCCCCCTCTCTCCCCCCCCTCCCTCCTCCCTCCCTCCCTCCCTCCCTCCCTCCTCCCTCCCTCCTCCCTCCCTCCCCCTCCCTCCCTCTCCCCCCCCTCCCTTCTCCCCCTCTCTCTCATGGTCGATAATCTTAGACCGCGTTTCACTCCTTAATCCTTAAATCACACCAGCAATCAGACCATGCCTGAGTCAGCCCAGGGGGACACTACAGCATGACTGCAGGGTTATAGACCACCACACACACAGACACACACACAGACACACACAACGATTGAGAAGCAGTTATTCGGGGCTCTGGTGATTATAATCTCTTTCTAACCTTCACTTTCTTCCCCCCCCCTCCCCCCCATCTCTGTCTCTCTCTCATCCACTCATTTGTCATTGGCCAGATGAACAGAGCACTGCGCCAGTCTGTGAGCTAATTAAGATCAGAGTGGAGTTGTCGCTTTCTGCCACAAGGCTGACAGTTTCAATGGCGCACTTAGAATCTCAGTCTCCCCTGGAAACCTCAGGTCCCTAACTAGTATTTTTCGTTTCTACTTTAATTATGGATAAGTACTAGAATATGGTAATTTGATGTAGACCTACCATGGAAACAAAATTCATGATGTACAGAGAATCCTATTCTAGACTATATATACACACGGCTTGTGTGCATAGGTCTTCAAAAAAGAATAATATTGTTATGATTTGGGCTTAAACAGTGGTGGTCTAGCCAACTTCTTGGTAGTGTTTAGTAGTAGTGCTAGTGTACATTCAAGCTTCCTCTCTTTTTTTTTACGTGTCGCAGGCATTTGAGTGGGAAAACACCACCTGAGCAAAAAAAACATCTGTCTGCATAAAATGCAGCCGCCCAAAGCTGTTGTTCACAGATTGAGGCTTTTGCCGTCTTTGGAAGCGGAGCCCTAAATAAATTTACCACTGCTGTGAGGCTAATTGCCTACACAGTTGGAGGGACCAAAAAAGGGACAAAAACACACGCTTTTGCACCTTTGAGGATACTGCAACAGTCCATTTCGCTTTGCTTTCTTCATAGGCATCCAGAGAGAAATCATCTCGAAGCAAAGTGGGCCCACGCTGTTTCACTACGGAGCGGACGTGCCTGCGATCTGTGAGGGTTTGAGAGCTCTTCGTCAACATGACGTGTTCCACGTTCTCTCAAAGACATTCGGAGCCTGTGCAAATTGAAATCCGGTGGCCATTTTTCCAATGGTTCGGCATTCACTCGTCAAAGACAAGCCGCCTAACCTTCCTGACAGACAAAAGGCAGCATTTGTATATCTCGCACTGGCTCGAGTCGTCGGTTTTTGATTGCTTTTTTGTGGTGGTTCTGACTCTGACGGCTTACAATGCACAGTGACTTCTATGTACCCCTCTCGACACATGACGACCCCAGCTTTACGGCACACTGCTCACATAATTGTGCCATTGCCGAGGACACTCCAATTACTCGCACTTCAGAAGAGACAGTCTAGGGGCTCGGTTCCGTCGGAGCGGACATGTGCTCTAGCGCGCCGGTGTGCTCTGGAGAGTCGAGTACTGAAGCAGTCACCGTCACAAAGCACCCACCACCCCCGGCCTCGTACTTCTCCTGTTATGCACTGAGACGTGCACCGCCCCAGAGATCATTTATTTTCTTTACTATTTGCTTGAGCGCCCTCACACAAACTTGCCATGAGTTACACTCGTCTCAACCATGATGTCACCTAGCCGCTCTGACGCGACCGAAAACTCCCAAGAGGCGCCGCATTGTTCATTTTAACACACTTATTCGTTATTTTCGTTCCCCAGAGTTCTGCTTATTCAGCTACACTCCTTTGCATGTCTTTCTCGTCGATCGTCCTTCATTGTCCCCATTCCGTGTTTTGTGTGTGATGCATCCTGTGTTTCGGCGCATGGAGCATTGTGCGCGCCCCCATGACGTCACTAGGGCAGAGTAGATTAGAAGTGCATATGCGGAGGACCTTAGTGTGGACTCAGCAGTGGTGAGGCCCTCCGCATCGCATCTCCTCTGTCCCCAGTGCCTCTGACAGGCCAGGCCTTGACAAGTGCTTCTGTCCACTCTCGAGCCCCCCAGACCTGTCTCACTCTCGAGCCCCCCAACTCCATCTGAGATCAATGCCGGTGGATTATTAGAGGGCTCTCTGCAGCAGAACTAGGGCACTGCAGGAGCCGTACGAAAAACCACCAACAAACCAATCAAAACCGACGACTCGAGCCAGTGCGAGATTTACAAATGTTCCTTTGTGTACTGTCAGAGGGTTAGGCGGCTTGTCTTTGACGAGTGAATGCGAACCATTGGAAAAATGGGCCACCGGGATTTCAATTTGCACGCTCCGAATGTCTTTGAGAGAACGTGGAACACGTCATGTTGACGAGAGCCCTCAACGCCCTCACGATCGCAGGCACGTCCGCTCCGTAGGAAACAGCGTTGGCCCACTTTGCTTCGAGATGATTCTCTCTGGATGCCTATGAAGAAAGCAAGCGAAATGGACTGTTGCAGTATCCTCAAAGGTGCAAAGCGTGTTGTTTTTGTCCCTTTTTGGTCCCTCCACACTGTGTAGGCAATTAGCCTCACAGCAGTGGTAAATTATTTAGGGCTCCGCTCCAAAGACGGCAAAAGCCTCAATCTGTGAACAACAGCTTTGGCGGCTGCATTTTATGCAGACAGATGTTTTTTTTGCTCAGGGTGTGTTTCCACTCAAACTGCTGCGACACGTAAAAAAAAAAGAGAGGAAGCTTGAATGTACACTAGCACTACTACTAAACACTACCAAAGAAGCTGGCTAAGACGACCATGTTTTCAGCCCAAATCATACAATATTCTATTCTTTTTTTGAAGACCTATGCACACAAGCCTGTGTATATATAGTTCTAGCAATAGGATTATCTGTACATCATGAATTTGTTCCATGGTCAGGCTACATCAAATTACCATATTCTAGTACTTATCCTGGTAACAGTTAAGTAGAAATCCCATGTGAAAACTCCTATAGTTGGGACCCTAGAAGGTTTTTCCGGGTGACGGAGCCTGAGCTTCTAAAGTTGCATTGCCATTTGGAACCAACTGATCCTAGCCCCCCTTGCCGGGACAGAAAGCGACCAACATCCAACCGAGTGTCTTATTTAATGCTCCACAGACTGGGCAGGTGTCTGTTCATCTTGGCCTCCTATAGTGAGTTGATGGTGATGAGAGGTGGGAGACGAGATGGGGGGGGGGGAGGGGGGGGGAGAAGAGGATAATGTGACAGGTTAGAAGGAGGAGATTAGTTAATGCACAGAGCCCGAACCGGGCAATAATAACTGCTTGCTCAATCGTGGGTGGTGGTGTCTAGTCGTAGTGTAAGCTGTGCATATGGTGCTGGTGGTGGGGTGTGGTGGGGGTGGGACTTGGGGTGGTGTGAGTGGTGTCGGCCGGTGTCCCTTTGCATGGAGTCAGTGCGAGAAGTATATACAATTAGATACGATGTAAGTGTTAATTAGGCTTTTGAATTGTAGATTGTTTTTTGCTGATGATTCCCGTGATAAAAACCCGGCAGGATAATGACTACTGTTATTGTGGCACCCCGTTGGTGCCTAGACGTACAGAGCACATGTTGTGTGATGATGGCTGGTGTTGAGTAGTATAAGGAATGTTAGGAAGCGAGGAAGGAATAGTTGACATAAACCAGGTAGTGGATTAGATCTAATAGAGCGAGGAGATGGAAGAGAAGATATTAGCGACAAATGAAATAACCGAGAGAGGAGGGGGGAGTATAGGAGAGGGGAGGGGGGAGGAGGAAGGGATGGGAGGGAGGAGAGGGGAGGGCAGGGAGGGCGACGTAGGACGAAGGAGGGAGAGAGAGGAGAGGGGGGGGGAGTGAGGATGTGTGATTTTTTTTTTTGAGGGAGAGGGGGGGGAGAAGGAGAGGGGGGGCGAAAGAGAGAGCAGGGAACGAAGGAGAACAGGACAAGAGTTGATACAATAGAGGGATTATTACAACAATATAATGAAAGGACCACTAAATATAGTTAGAACAGACATTTCCCGAATTGACAAAATTCTCTATTCTTTGATGTGTAATTGATTAAATAACTTGATAACACAGTTTTGTGTCCTCTTGTGTTGAACTTTCCCTCAGGCAAACACGCGACAAATATAACCTCAAGTGGAAAGATTGAAACGAGAGAGAGAAGAGAAGTAAGTGGGGGGTGATAGGAATTAAGGGGCAATACGATCTTCGACTCCCGTTACCCTCAGTTTTTGAACAGACGAGGAGGAATGAAGAGCACTGATTTTGGAAGTGATGGAAATGATTGCAGGATGGGGGGAAGAGCGCAGGGTCCTTTGCCTTGTAAAGGAACGAATGACAACCTTGAACGATATTTTGACCCCCAGAGGAAAGTGTGCTATATTTTTTGTATTTGCATTATTTGGGACGTGTTATTTATTTAAAAGATCCGGACGGATATTGGCTGTTTTGCAGCAGAAGGATGGCATCATGTTTTTTTTTCGCGTTGACTGATAAAATTCCTTTCGAACCGCGTGAGGCTCTGGAAGGGTGTGTTGTGGGCGGGCTCTTTGTTTTCCATTCGCTCTGCTTTGGGGGCCGGTGCGGGTGTCTTACTCCTTTTTGGCGATGTGTACTCGGTTCTTTTTTTTTTTTTTTTTTTTTGGTTCTTCCTCTCCCCCCCAACCCCCTCACCCCCCCCCCCTTCACCTCCTCATTATCTTCCCTCCGTTCCTTTTTCTTCTCTTTCCTTTTTTCCTTATTTTCTGGGTCTTTCTCTTATCTTCTTTGCTGTTCTGTCTAACCATTCGTTATGTCCTTACCTTCTTCTCTTCGTTTAGCACATGTGGGTCATTTCCATAACAATCTGTTTCTTCTCTTCTTTTTCCTCTTCCCCCTGTCATTGTTCCATCGACTACCTTTCCTGTGGGCGTGGTCACTGGGGCCTTAGAACACTCTGATCACTAGACCATTGATTAGCTATTTGTTACGCGCGTATATTGGCTTTGAGTTGTTATAGTTAGGTCGCGGAGTCAGGGTGCGTA